>JAWQFJ010001471.1:68845-101345 GCA_034096865.1 Theodoxus fluviatilis | reverse complement strand
CAACTGAGGCAAGGTCCAAGAATATGCAGGCATCCAAGTATAGATGCACTTCTTATCTGGAAGCAGTGCCAGGACATGCTCATGCCAGTGCAGGATTGACAGAGCTCATGGGCAGCAGTTTCCACCTTGCTGTCACTGCAGGCAGGCAGAGAGACTGCCAGCCAGCGCAGACTGGACAGAGGTGTGGTGCTAGACCGGTGTCCTAAGAGTTGCCTGCAGTGCATAATGGGTGACCTTCAAGCCAGATGCAGCATGGCAGCAGTTATCTATGCTGCCCCCCAAGTCATCCAGTTTGTCAGGCCAAGGCTTTCAGGGAGAGAGACACCAACACTGTTGTCTTCTACAATCAGCAGACAGGCAGCTGTCTTTTTGGTGCCTTGGGCTGAGCTGATGTCAGACTGTCCCTTTGAGCAGGACTGGCAGGCTACCTGTAGCTCTTGCTCAGCCCAGCGTGTGCAATCCCTGACATGTAGCTGCCAAGTTATACACCACTCACTCTTCAATTTTGTCCTCTGATGTGAGCAGTAGTTGTGAACCTTAGACTTCCTCACATTATACATCTGTAACGAGACGATGGTGGTGGCTGATTATCTGCATCATGTACATCAAAACTGCAGCTGGATATGGTTAGAAATTCATTCCCTTAGTGCCTTTGGGATTTAATTAATCAGATGTCAATACAGTAAAATTGCAATGTGTCCTTGATTTCAGGCAGGGACAATAACCCCATCTATTTCTCTCTGTAATGGAATGTGCAATGTTGAACTCTGCCTAACATTCTTGTTCACTAGTGCAATGCCCAGCACTCAAGTTCCTCAGCAGACAAACGTAGGCCACAGCACCAGTGCCGAGATGCGCATATCAGTTGTGAGATGAGATTCTGTGGAGGGCTGGTGGTGACAGTGGACGGATGGCTGCTCATGAGGACATGCACTGAAGTGAGGCCTGGCCCCAGCAGCTGCTGGGCGTTAGAGGCAGGCACAGCTACTGCAGTAGAGCAGCCGGGGCTGGACGTGGCTGGAGCCTGACAGAGAGCTTGCACATGGCGCCCTTCCTTGGTTTGCAGTCCCATTGCAGGGGTACTCTTCTTGTCTGCTGTCCCCACTGTCATCTCCGTGTGTGACATGTTGGAAGGCCTCTTCTCATGGGCAGCGTCTACAATACCCAGGTCTATTTTCTCACCACAACTTTGCAAATTAATAATACAGAATTCTCATGAATATTTTTCTTAATGTCGTGGTCTAATGTCTTTGTCAGCAGTGAAAATCCCTGGCATTCAGATTGAAATTCCTTAGATAGTTTTAACTTGTTGCAAAGAGAGATTAGCCACCTTGAGGACCGGGACCTTGACTGTGGTCATGGAGACTGCCTGTGAAGCTACAGAAGTTATCTTTCCTTGCTGTGCTTTTTTCCTTCACAAATGAGGAAAGTGAACTGGAAGTGTGGAAGCAGTGGGAGGAGGCCTAATGCATTCCTACACACTTGCTCAGCTTGTGTCCTCCACCATAACCACTTCTCTAACAGTGCTCCCTCTGCTTCTGTCAGATGAGATATGCCAAATTGGTCATTTTGTCATACTTGCAAAGGAACTTCGTGCTTATGATGGCCAACATATTTTTCCTAATAAATATATGCAGGATGTGGTTGTTGATTTGTGTGGACTGTTCTTTATTCAGGATACCAAGGTAGTGTTAGCTATGGGAAGTTTTTCATCATTAGCCCAGAATAAAACTGAATCAGCACTTGGGATAAGTGCCCGAGTTTGAATTGGGGAAAACATGGGATCATTGTTATGATGTTTCCTGTTTTCCTTCCACCACGCATCCTCTACTTGCACCACACCCATGTGTTGTCCACCTTCCAGAAGGGTCTTCTGAATAGCTGTGGCTCCAGAGGAATTTTGTGACAGTAAAGGAAAAGGCTCAAGTGACTTAAACTTTTTTTAATACTCTACACCCTTTAGCCTCATTGGTGCTGTGGCTTTTGAACACTGCATGACAACTGTGAGCTAGTTTTTTTGGCTATTGAAAGGAGAAATAAATTCAGGCATGCAGAATATTAAAATGGGAGTATTTCACATGTATTTTTCTGGAACACATTTAGAGAATTTCACTAACAGTCGACTCGTGTGCAAATGTGCCAAGACTGAGGCACACGTTGTGAGACACTGACCTGAAGAGGTTTACAGGTGATATCAAACTGCATACTTTTCCCACCTGGTCTCCTCACATCTCCAACATCATCTCACTCCTTCAGCAAGCTCCCAGGCTCCAGATTAATGCACTCTATATATTTTTTAACTTGGTCCTCACAGGCACAGAACTTGATACCTGTGTGGGCCATAGCAATACAAGTTCAGCATGTTGACAGTCCCCCTGTGGGTTCGGGGTTAGAATTGACCCACCGCGTCTCCCTACACGATTCGTAAGAGGCGAATGACTAGGGACACCGTGACAGGATTACGTTTACTCTAAACTGTTCTAGTGATTTTCGTGCTTAATGGCCTTACATAGCCTACAAATGCTGATGGGCCGTAAAACACTATCCATCCATCAATCTATCCATCCTTGTTGACACTCAACTGTGGGCACCAAGCCCAGCCACAAGCCACAGCAGGTCACAGCTCTGACACCTGTGCCGCAAGCTTCCATACAGTTCCTATAATCTTCTTTACACTCTCGGGGGGTGGGCCACACCTGGACTGACCTCCAGGTGTCTGTCTTTCTACAAGACTACAAGAATGTATGAAACGTTTTCTTTCCATCCAACAAAATTCATTATCTCACAGCTGTCATATGAAGTATATGTGTATGTCTGTCAAAATGCTGATGTGGAACACCACTGCATATGCCAAGCAGTGTAGAACAAAGGCCGCAACCACTGTGCACACACGAGGCGGGGGTCCCAGGACATGCAGTCAAAAGGCATTTCAGGTCTTTGTTAAACTGATTGCTGTAATCACACCCAACGTCCAATCAGTCAGTTCTTATAAGAAATCAGTTTCGAAAATCAGATACTGCCTGCATTTGAGTCCCAATTTTGCTACTAGTTCCAGTATGATAACACTGTTCACTTTGAAATAATACCAGAAATGCTCTTCGGATTGCATGTCTGTAGTCTGGGAAACTTGCCTGTGATGACAAGCTTGACTTGGACTTTGCTGGTCCAGACTGGTGCCTGCTCCTCGAGCAGCTCTTGGAGCATGCACTCGGGCTGGAGGACGGCAGTCCTGGTGCCATTGCATGCATCAACCCAGCACCAAGAGTGGTGTCTGTTGGTCTGCGTGACTCACAGCTCTTAGACTACCATGTTTACATCTTTATGTGTCCATTCAAAGGCTGCCATTTCTACCAACTTTCCTTTCCTGCAGTTGCCATTTAGCGATGCTACAGCTGGGAACTTGGGTCACAACAGGAGCTATTTTAACACTGAGTAAACACTTTCCAGTTCCAGTGCAACCTTTTTTTTTGGGTGCTATTCTAGCATCCACACTTATGCTTCTTGAACAAAAATGACAGTCCACACTCATAGACAGAATGATTATTTAATCAATGAGGAAAGGGGATAAAAAATTTGAAACATGGGTAGAAATTCTGGGTCACTCCCATCCCTAATGGAAATAGTCATACATTGTGGGTGACAAACTGTATTAATTCTAGTGGCAATATGTACAACATTGCTTTCACATTACCCCAACGCATTTGCATCTAGCTGTGAAACAGAAACCTGATGTTTGCTTGACTAGAGTGGAATGCTGCAATTGCTAGTGAAAACATGGCAGAAACATTGAGCTGCAAGGGCCAAGGACTGAGACTGAGGTCTGTGTTGCATGCAATCCACCACGCATGCACAGCTGCGGTCCCCTCCCCATCCCCCAAGCTGTGCTCTTCAGGTCTGCTAGTAAGTCAAGTAAAGGTGCTGCTTTTACAAAGCCACTGTTCACCAACACCTGGGGCTCCCAAATGCTTAACACTTTACCCCCAATCATAAGGCCACAATTGATCCCGTACCGACACCTGATGATGACCCCAGTGACAGTACACACATATTCACTCCATCGTCTCCACTCACTGGGGAGTGTTCCAACACCATGCTGTCTCACAGCTACACCAAGGGTCACTCACACTACAGCTTGCCATCACTACACAGGTTTGAATGCTGTAAGTGCTAGCTGCAAGCAGCTTTGCGCAAGTGCTCACACCCCTTGACTAGAGCCTAAGCACTGGTGCCTGGCAGTGGGTGCTGATGTACAATGACCAAGTTCCAAAGGGAAGGACAGCCTTAGCCTGGCATCCCGTGCCATGCGACAGGTGCCTGAAGATGTTGTGGCGCCTATGTAGACAGACATGGCAGACGTCTGGAACCCAGAACAGTTTTGCTGGGGAGGTAGGAGCCGGCACTTGTAAGTTGTAGCCTGCAGACCACCTCCCAGTCTTGCCCGGCATTACAGAGAAGGCATCCAGGGGGCAGCCGCAGGGGAGCTGCAGCTGGGGGGGGACTGATGGAGTGGGTTGGGGTGGAGGGTAGGGTTGACACCCACTATGGTCATTGGCCAGCCAGGGGACTATTCCAACTGTCTACACTGCCTGCCCTTGGAGAGAGATTTGACCTTGCAGGCGGCTACAGAGGCTGCAGAGCTGGCTGGTGAGCCACTATGCACACAAGGGATTACAGTTGACAGCACCATGCAACTGGGCATGTGAGGAATACTGTTGACACGAAACATCACAAGGAAAGCAGTAGAGTGCATCGACTGTGCATTTCATACTGCTTCCTGCTCTCTCACACAGAGGAGGTCCAGTCACACTGAGCACAACTACCCTACTGTGTTGTGATGACTGCAGGAGCACTGTTCCTACAGAGGGAGAGGTAGGCAATGGAACAGCAAGACAGCACGGAAGCAAAGCTTTCTATAGCAGTGCATGGAGTGTTTGGAGACAATGAGAGTTGCCAACATCAGTGGATATGTGGATTTCAAGACTGCTCAAGCCACTTCATGCAAGAAGTCAGAAGACAATTTCAATGACAAAGAATGGTTTCCAAAGTCCTCTCACAACAGTCAAGTTATCTCTTCTTTCAGTTATTTTTTAGTCAACCAAAATTGTCCTTCTGTATTTGTTTCATTCCATCATTCACTCTTGATTGAGGGTAACAAAGCTTCCCAAAAGAGTACACAATGCATCTGCTCATAAATACATACAAGGCAGACAAGACTACACTTATAGAAAAGTGAACTAATCCCGAAAACTTTCCTGAGCACATTTCTCTCCAAAGGAGCTACAGCTCTGTTTTAACACATTTCTAACTGCAGCACTGTAAAGTTTGCTGCTAGGACAGTCTTTATGATCAATGAACATGACTGCTGAGTGCATGAGTCCTTGATGAAAAAAATCAGAGCTTCCTTTCTGAAAAATTTCTCTGCTGTCCACGGAAACTGACAGTAACAGGGAGACAGTAGCCTGCATCAGCCGACTCTTTTAATGTTCTGCACACAGCCTGAATCTATCATCATAATATCCCATGATACTCAGGAAGTACATGACTTCAAGCCATTTCTGACTAAGGTTGCCAATAAGTAACAGTACGTGCTGTCTGGGGTTGCCAAAACAGAACAGCAAATATTTCACTGATATGCATTCTATGATGCACCATTCATTGAACATCCTTGGTAGTGTCAAAACCAGGATCAGACCAATTTGACAATGGTGGGGGATCTGAGGCAAGAATACTTGTCAGCTGATGGTGGAGGCAGACTGACCAAGACAAGTAAACTTTGCCATCAGAGAAGGGTTATGTAAACATCATCACATGGGGTAGGTGAAGTATCAACAAAAACACACAGAGAGCATCAAGCCTGATGAACAGTTATACTTCATCTCTGAAAGCTCTTCAGAGGGTTTTTTGCTGTTTCTTTTTTCAATAGAAGGCCACCATGGTTTTGTCTTTGAATCTCAACATAGTAAAACAGATTAACATTGGAAAACAACACAAGGAAATCAGTAGCTTTTTTTGCAGTCAGTGCAGGCATACTGCAGCAAGCATGGCAACATCTGCCTCATGTGTGACAACATTGCCTCATGTGTGACAAGACCGCCTCATGTGTGACAACACTGCATCATGTGTGACAACATCAACCTCATGTGTGACAACATTGCCTCATGTGTGACAACACCGCCTCATGTGTGGCAACATTGCCTCATTGTGACAACACTGCCTCATGTGTGACAACATTGCCTCATTGTGACAACACAGCCTCATGTGTGACAACATTGCCTCATTGTGACAACATCGCCTCATGTGTGACAACGCCTCATGTGTGACAACACCGCCTCATGTGTGACAACATTGTCTCATGTGACAACATTGCCTCATGTGTGACAACATTGCCTCATGTGTGACAACATTGCCTCATGTGTGACAACATTGCCTCATGTGTGACAACACTAATGGAAGGTTTTAGCCTTGAAAACATCTGCTTCTACAGGAGTGGAGGAAAGAAAGACTGCTTGGAACAATTCAAATATGGGAGAGGAAATAGGAAAATTCCAGAGTGAGCATTTATGAGTGTGCATGCATGACTGTGCAAGCATGTGAGTGTATGTGTGTGCACATGTGTGTGTGTGTATGCATGTGTGTGTAAGCATGCACCTGCCTGCATGCATGGGTAGATGTCTTACAATGATGCAACTCACAATAGATGATACAAGGGGGCAGAATTGTCTTCTTTGAATGAATCTGTACTTATTACTCAACAGGATTTCCATCACATGAACTGTATCAAGCAGATGCAGTAATTCTCAGTAAGAAGTATTTTTAAAGATAACATTCTACTAAATGGAATCGCAGACAGACAAATTTCTGCAGAATAAAGACAGGCTATTAGGCAGACAAAATTCTCTAGGCTGGATTTTACAACAGTGATCAAGAAGGCTGATATTCTACAGACAGGCAGATGATGTGATGCCTGCTTTTCAAAGCAGGAGCCCTACAGACTGTGGAGAGTGGGAGAGAGTAACACTGCCTGTGTGATGTCATGTTAACAGACGAATGGCTCCCACCCATAAAGCAGACAGAAGGAATGCAAATCACAAATGGACACACAATGAGGTCACCCAAGGATGTTCAGATTCAGCCTTGAGGAAGAGGCCACAGCATGAGATACAGCGTGGTGGTCACTTTCTCCACACCAGACCACAGCATGAGATACAGCGTGGTGGTCACTTTCTCCACACCAGGCCACAGCATGAGATACAGCGTGGTGGTCACTTTCTCCACACCAGGCCACAGCATGAGATACAGCGTGGTGGTCACTTTCTCCACACCAGGCCACAGCATGGCTTCTCCACACCAGACCACAGCATGGCTTCTCCACACCAGACCACAGCATGGCTTCTCCACACCAGACCACAGCATGAGATACAGCGTGGTGGTCACTTTCTCCACACCAGGCCACAGCATGAGATACAGCGTGGTGGTCACTTTCTCCACACCAGGCCACAGCATGAGATACAGCGTGGTGGTCACTTTCTCCACACCAGACCACAGCATGAGATACAGCGTGGTGGTCACTTTCTCCACGCCAGACCACAGCATGAGATACAGCGTGGTGGTCACCTTCTCCACACCAGACCACAGCATGAGATACAGCGTGGTGGTCACCTTCTCCACACCAGACCACAGCATGAGATACAGCGTGGTGGTCACCTTCTCCACGCCAGACCACAGCATGAGATACAGCGTGGTGGTCACCTTCTCCACACCAGACCACAGCATGAGATACAGCGTGGTGGTCACCTTCTCCACACCAGACCACAGCATGAGATACAGCGTGGTGGTCACCTTCTCCACACCAGACCACAGCATGAGATACAGCGTGGTGGTCACCTTCTCCACACCAGACCACAGCATGAGATACAGCGTGGTGGTCACCTTCTCCACACCAGACCACAGCATGAGATACAGCGTGGTGGTCACCTTCTCCACACTAGACATTACCATGAAATTGTCAAAAGATGGCATAAAAGTTTTACAAACTGTGCCTCATGCTTTCCAAGGTGAACAATTAAAGTAGTCGTTTGAAACAAATGGCCCAGTCATAGTAAATATTATTAAAACATTACTGTAGACATTCATTGAATAAATAAAGAGATCAGTTTTCATGTTTCACACAAGTACAAAAAGAGTTCACAAAAAATAAAATAATATTGCTACATTTAAAGTACAAATATCTATGTACCAAACTGTGCCAAAGAAATTGAAGTCAAAGGATTCTTTCCTCCCTTTTTTATCAGTTTACACAATTGTCTCATAAAACCTCTCTTCTCTATATGCACCAGGAACCAGGACTGAGATGTTATACATGCAAAGTTGTAGGCAAAAAAGGATATTTGAAATCCCTGCACCCATATGCTGCTTGCATGAGGATGATGTCCATCCTCTGTACACCAAGAATGTTCCCAATGCAAGCTTCGAGTGCAACCCTTAAAGCAAGAAGGAGTTCCTCAATTTCCCCACTGCTTCACAGCAAACTGCACAAGCAGGCAGGAGGTTGTCAGACAGTTTCACGTCAGTACTGCAGGCCAAGTTTGTTCTGGTGCTACAAGACAGTCTGTGCTTTTCGTCTGTCTACACCCAGCAAGCCAAGGACACCACTGTGTCCAATACACTTGTAATAGAGGCCTGTCCAGTCACAAAACATAATGCTACTGTCCAGAGGCAACTGCCACTACAGAGACATCAAAATGTAGGAGGGCTATAGCCTCTAATGAGTAGAGTACAGCACACTATACCATTGAAACATTAACCTTTGTTGGATTTTTTCTTTTTGTTCTTTTTTTGGTCCTTTTTTGTTGTTTCATCCAGGAGCCTTGTTTAACATGGTGTGTTTCATTGCTGCAGCAGATCTTGCTGGCAGTAGGGACGGGGTAGGGGGCATGCTGAGGACTCCTGAAGGCCTCGCCCTCGCCCCTGGCTAGGCAGACAGGTGCAGCTGGCAGGCCCTGGTCTGAGTCCATGAAGGCTCAGGGTGGTGCCAGCCCTGGTCATGAGGCCATCCACTCCCGCTCTCTACCCTGTGTCTGGTACAGCGTCACTGCCGCAATGTGGTGGTTCTTCATCACCTGCAATCAAGGCCTGCCTTAATCTCGGTGCATGCATCTAAATGGCACATCCACACTCACTGTCACCTGAGAGAAACACAGGGAAGCGTGATGGCTGAAAGGCAGAAAAGAGATTGTGCCAAGAGAACGTGGTCCACGTGTGATGACAACTTTTTCATTGACCAGGCATGCTGCCATGAAGGATTCATGCTGCACTAGGCCTGGACAAGATGTTGCAAAATGTTTTGATGCTGGATACAGTTCTCCAAAAGCACAATCAAGAAAAACATTCTTCCAGTAAACGCATCCTTCTCATCACATGCTACTAGGACCTGTAGCCAATGTTATCATTACTGAGCTCTCCACTTTTTTTTTACACACACACACACACACACACACACACACACACACACACACACACACACACACACACACACACATATACACACACTTGAAAATGTGGAGTTTGGTCCCATGTTGTTTACATTTTAACATGCCTTGCTTTTAACAAACAAGAATTGAACCTTGAGTTGTGTGTTTTATAAAGAAACAAGAAGGGCAAAGCCCATACGACTCACATGCTTGACCTTGACCTTTATATGACCTTGACCTTCAGGTGACCTTCAAGGTCAAGGTCAAACAACTAAACCTACCACTGACATACACAAAGAAATGCTTTACACATTTTCCTACCAAAACACATGTGACCTTGACCCAAGGTCAAGGTCATCCAAGGTCATGCAACACAAAGCTGTTAATTCAAGACATAGGAAGCACAATGGTGCTTATTGGCACTTTCTACCATGAGATATAGTCACTTTTAGTGGTTCACTACCCCATTTTGGTCACATTTCATAAGGATCAAAGTGACCTTGACCTTGATGATATGTGACCAAACGTGTCTCATGATGAAAGTATAACATGTGCCCCACATAATTATTAAGTTTGAAACAGTTATCTTCCATAGTTCAGGGTCAAGGTCACTTCAAAATATGTATACAATCCAACTTTGAAGAGCTCCTGTGACCTTGACCTTGAAGCAAGGTCAACCAAACTGGTATCAACAGATAGGGCTTGCTTTGACCTATATACCACTTGTAGCTAAGGTTGCCATTCTTAATAACGTGGGAGAAAATTGGGAAAATGTGAAAAAGGACTGTTTTTGAGACAACATTTATGGCTCCTGTGACCTTGACCTTGAAGCAAGGTCAAGTCACTGTGTATGTTTTTTGTATGTTACATTTGGTGTTGATAGACTTAATAGCCTCCGAGAAAAATCCAGCGTTTAAGTTTTTACGCCCGGACGGACGGACGGACGGACGGATGGACGGACGGACGGACGGACGACACGGCTGAGTACATAGACTCACTTTTGCTTCGCATGTGAGTCAAAAATGTCAAATCCCATACAAATGGCAGGTCATTGGAAGAAACCATGGGGGTTCATGTGCAGGTATATCTCAAACCTCAACACAAGAAACAACACGGGAACAGGGTACCTCAAAGATCATGTCATGGATCCCATAGCAAAAGGTGGAGCCAAAGGGGTTGGAGGTGTTTCGGTTCAGAACCACTGGTCGCTCATTCCCACTCAGCAAAAGTGATTGCACTTCATCCCACTGTAATCAATGCATGAACAAACTATTAACAAGGCCATAAAAAGGCATGAATGAATTAACAAACACATTAGATCCGTGCAGTACTGAACACTTGCCAAAGAGAGATTAAATGTTGAATCAACTACAACTAAAACATATTTGTGTGAATGTGCACATGCACACACACACACACACACACACACACACACACATATTCACACACATGCACACATACATACACACACACACACACATTCACACATGCACACAAAACAAGTTTGACTTGGCTCATCAACATAGAATAAATATGGCTCGCCAACCGATCAAAAATCAACTTATCTCTTTCGAAGTTTGTTCCTGTCGATAAGTACGAAGTAGTCCTAAAACAAGGTGGCTGTGATCCGTGAACACACTAATCCGCTTACACAAAGGTTCCTACCCTTGGGATGACAGTAGCAGTGGCTCTAGAGGTGCTGGTGGGGATGGACGGATGGATGGATGGAGTTTTACAGCCTATCAGCCTTTGTAGGCTATATAAGGCCAAGCAAGAAAATCACTGGAAGAGTTCCGAGTAAGTATAATTCAAGTCACGATGTCCCTAGTTATTTGCCTCTTACGAATCGCATAGGGAAACGCGGTGGGTCAATTCTTACCCCGAACCCACAGAGGGAGTGCTGTTGGGAAGAGAGGGGAGGGGGAAGGGGAACAGGGGGCAACAGGTGTACAGGCAGGCATGACAAACGTAAGTTTCACCCTGGGAATGGGCAGACGTAGAAATATCCTTTCGTAGCCTCGGACTCAGGCAGGCTTGAAAATAGGAACTTCACCGTGGAAACAGGCAGACGTAGAAGTATCCTTTCTGTAGCTTTGTGCACCGGCAAGCACAGCAACTTGAACTTGACCCTGGGGGCAGGTGCTTTACTCTTCGTCGACTGTGGAGAGGAGAGGGGCCGCATCTCTTTGACGAGGTTGGGATGGAGTTTTACACAGGTGATGGTCTTTTCTCGTTGTTGGTTTTTCCCGCCCAGGCCACTGGGCGGCCGGGGGTTATATACTCGAAGCGCGGACGCCTTCGAAGTCCATGCCCTCCCCTCCAATGGGAAGACTTGGGCCACACCCACTCTCCCTCGCTGTCCAATCACACGTCCCCCATATAAGGTGAAGTCTATCACCGGAAAGTATCCAGTCAAGTTTTGAAAATGCGGCCAATCACATGTCTCTGCTCCACATGCCAGCACAGAGCGTGAATAAAGTTTTCTATGTTTGGCGATAGATGGATGGACGGCGTTTTACGGCCTATCAGCCTCTCTAGGCTATGCAAGGCCATCAAGCACAAAAATCACTAGAACAGTTCAGAGCAAACGCAAGGCAAGTCACGGTGTCCCTAGTCACTCGCCTCTCACGAACCGCGTAGAGAGACGCGGTGGGTCAACTCTTAACCCTCACTCCAAACCCATGGGGTAACTATGGTTGGCGAGCCATAACACGCTATCGTTACTTAATTTATTACGGTTGGCAGCCACACTAACTCACACACCACAGGTTAGTAAATACAATAAATTTAATACAAAGGGGAGGGGGTGATCTCGCCACACACACACACACACACACACACACACACACACACACACACACACACACACACACACACACACACACACACACACATCACATGTACTGTACAACTGTGAAAATTGCAAAGTAACAGAAACAAGACAATTGACAATGTACTGTTGAAAAAAGCAAAGATTGGCAAAGCTACTGAACAGACTGATGTATGGGAAGGGCATAGATAAGATGATCACTTCAAATTTGAGAAGAAAAATGTCAGAGGCATAATATAGCATGTGCATAAATAAGTTATCTTCAGAACAGATAACTGCACACCAAATTTACTAAAAATGCACAGAAATTACCTTAGAGTAAGCAGTGATGACTGTTTCATCCTCAAGAGACAACATTTGTTTCCCTTGAGCCTTGTCAATCTGGATCTTGAATTCACATCGGCAATACCTGAAATACACACATTCACTTCTCAAATGTGGTTCAAGCACCTAATAATGAACACCATAATCATCACTGTCAACAGCTCCTTGTCACCATGCATGCTTCCATCAGTCTTTGCCTTCTAAAACACTGCCTTCCATATATTTAAATAAGCCCAGATTCTTTCCATCCCAGGAATAGATCCACGGCACTGCGCCTCGCACATCATCCAACCCCGAAGCATGCTCGCTTATTTCCGCCTGTCAAAAAGACATTGTTTCAACAAGCAAGTAGAGGCTGAGGCTGTACTTATGCAAGAGGGGAGAGCACTGGGGGTGAGCTGCCAGGAACTGGTATATATTGTACATAAGTTGGAAGGGAAGGAAGTTCCTGTAAATAATTTTGCTTTGGCATGTCGTAGACGTTCTCCCCTCTTACATGAGTACATGGTCAGTCCCTCAGCCTCTACTTGCTTATTGAAACCATGTCTTTTTGACAGGCAGAGATAGGCGAGCATGCTTTGGGGTTGGACGATGTGCGAGGCGCAGTGCCGTGGCTCTATTCCTGGGATGGGAAGAATCTGGACTTATTTAAATATCTTGACAGTATTATACTGGCTGCAACCTCGTGTCGTAAATCTGTCCATATGTGTAATTCTGTGTGTGAATGATATTAGCTTTGGTTCAACATCTACGACGTGCCAAAGCAAAATCAACAAAATTATTTACAGGAACTTCCCTTCCCTTCCAATTCATATACAATATACTGCCTTCCATAGACACTGCTTTCTACTAAAACAATTCTACCTAGTCACTCAGACTAGCTAGCAACTGTCTACTTTGTAACTTTTGTCTAGCGAGCAACTCTGTCTAGCTAGCCACTCTGTCTACTTTGTCACTTTTATTGACCAAACTATTGTCTACCAAACAAGCTTGAATGGTTGGGAAGTTCCTGTAAATATTTTTTGTCTTTCTGCTTTGGCCCATTGTAGACGTTGAACCAAAGCTAATGACACAAGGTTGCAGCCAGTATAACATCCAACATTGTCTACCAAATGATTCTGTCTGCCTACTCACTCAGTACCTAGTCACTTTGTCTACCTAGCCACTGTCTACCTAGCCACTTTGTCTACCTAGCCACTTTGTCTACCTATCCACTTTGTCTACCTAGCCACTCTGTCTACCTAGCCACTTTGTCTACCTATCCACTTTGTCTACCTAGCCACTCTGTCTACCTAGCCACTCTGTCTACCTAGCCACTCTGTCTACCTAGCCACTCTGTCTACCTAGCCACTCTGTCTACCTAGCCACTCTGTCTACCTAGCCACTTTGTCTACCTAGCCACTTTGTCTACCTATCCACTTTGTCTACCTAGCCACTTTGTCTACCTATCCACTTTGTCTACCTATCCACTTTGTCTACCTAGCCACTCTGTCTACCTAGCCACTTTGTCTACCTAGCCACTCTGTCTACCTAGCCACTCTGTCTACCTAGCCACTCTGTCTACCTAGCCACTTTGTCTACCTAGCCACTTTGTCTACCTAGCCACTTTGTCTACCTAGCCACTTTGTCTACCTAGCCACTTTGTCTACCTAGCCACTCTGTCTACCTAGCCACTTTGTCTACCTATCCACTTTGTCTACCTATCCACTTTGTCTACCTAGCCACTCTGTCTACCTAGCCACTTTGTCTACCTAGCCACTTTGTCTACCTAGCCACTTTGTCTACCTAGCCACTTTGTCTACCTAGCCACTTTGTCTACCTAGCCACTTTGTCTACCTATCCACTTTGTCTACCTAGCCACTTTGTCTACCTAGCCACTTTGTCTACCAAGCTATAATGTCTACCTAATGACTCTTGTCTACCTAGCCACTTTATCTCCCATGCCATAGTGTCTACCTACTGATTCTGTCTGCTTAGTCTACCTAGCCACTTTGTCTACCTAGCCACTTTGTCTACCTAGCCACTTTGTCTACCTATCCACTTTGTCTACCTAGCCACTTTGTCTACCTAGCCACTTTGTCTACCAAGCTATAATGTCTACCTAATGACTCTTGTCTACCTAGCCACTTTATCTCCCATGCCATAGTGTCTACCTACTGATTCTGTCTGCTTAGTCTACCTAGCCACTTTGTCTACCTAGCCACTTTATCTCCCATGCCATAGTGTCTACCTACTGATTCTGTCTGCTTAGTCTACCTAGCCACTTTGTCTACCTAGCCACTTTATCTCCCATGCCATAGTGTCTACCTACTGATTCTGTCTGCTTAGTCTACCTAGCCACTTTGTCTACCTAGCCACTTTGTCTACCTAGCCACTTTGTCTACCTATCCACTTTGTCTACCTAGCCACTTTGTCTACCTAGCCACTTTGTCTACCAAGCTATAATGTCTACCTAATGACTCTTGTCTACCTAGCCACTTTATCTCCCATGCCATAGTGTCTACCTACTGATTCTGTCTGCTTAGTCTACCTAGCCACTTTGTCTACCTAGCCACTTTATCTCCCATGCCATAGTGTCTACCTACTGATTCTGTCTGCTTAGTCTACCTTGCCACTCTGTCTACCAAGCCATTGTGTCTACCTCATAATTCTGTCTATATAGCCACTCTGTCTACCTAATGACTCATTCCACCTAGCTATTCTGTGTATCTGGCTAATATTATCTATATAGCCACACTGCCTACCTAATGACTCATTCCACCTAGCTATTCTGTGTATCTGGCTAATATTATCTACATAGCCACTCTGTCTACCTAATGACTCATTCCACCTAGCTATTCTGTGTATCTGGCTAATATTATCTATATAGCCACACTGCCTACCTAATGACTCATTCCACCTAGCTATTCTGTGTATCTGGCTAATATTATCTATATAGCCACTCTGTCTACCTAATGACTCATTCCACCTAGCTATTCTGTGTATCTGGCTAATATTATCTATATAGCCACACTGCCTACCTAATGACTCATTCCACCTAGCTATTCTGTGTATCTGGCTAATATTATCTACATAGCCACACTGCCTACCTAATGACTCATTCCACCTAGCTATTCTGTGTATCTGGCTAATATTATCTACATAGCCACACTGCCTACCTAACTATTCTACCAGGCCACACTGTTTACCTAGCTGTGCTGCATTTTTCCAAGCCTTATCACATCCTGTCTGGCTACTGGCTCTGCCCATGCAGGCTGGTGGCAGTCAAGATATGCACTTCCACCACTTGACATGCACACAAGGCCACACTTACTGGTTGAAATTGTAGTGTCCTGGGTAGTTGGTGTGCAGGACAAACTTTATAACAGTGCAGGTGTTTGCATCAAACAAAATGTCCTGCAAAGAAAGTAGAAATAATCTTTCAACCTCTCCATGTCTTCCCTTTCACACCACAAATCTGCACATATCAAAAGCATGCATGCTAAGACACAACAAGAAGGGCAAAGCCCATACGACTCACATGCTTGACCTTAACCTTTATATGACCTTGACCTTCAGGTGACCTTCAAGGTCAAGGTCAAACAACTAAACCTACCAATGACATCATACACTAAGAAATGCTTTACACATTTTTCCTACCAAAATACATGTGACCTTGACCCAAGGTCAAGGTCATCCAAGGTCATGCAACACAAAGCTGTTAATTCAAGACATAGGAAGCACAATGGTGCTTATTGGCACTTTCTACCATGAGATATAGTCACTTTTAGTGGTTCACTACCCCATTTTGGTCACATTTCATAAGGGTCAAAGTGACCTTGACCTTGATGATATGTAAACAAATGTGTCTCATGATGAAAGTATAACATGTGCCCCACATAATTATTAAGTTTGAAACAGTTATCTTCCATAGTTCAGGGTCAAGGTCACTTCAAAATATGTATACAATCCCACTTTGAAGAGCTCCTGTGACCTTGACCTTGAAGCAAGGTCAACCAAACTGGTATCAAAAGATAGGGCTTGCTATATACCACTTGTAGCTAAGGTCGCCATTCTCAATAACGTGGGAGAAAATTGGGAAAATGTGAAAAATGACTGTTTTTGAGACCACATTTATGGCTCCTGTGACCTTGACCTTGAAGCAAGGTCAAGTCACTATGTATGTTTTTTGAGGCCTTGTCAACATACACCATCATGCCACATTTGGTGTTGATAGACTTAATAGTCTCCGAGAAAAATCCAACGTTTAAGTTTTTTACGCCCGGACGGACGGACGGACGGACGGACGGACGGACGCCCGGACGGACGGACGACACGGCTGAGTACATAGACTCACTTTTGCTTCGCATGTGAGTCAAAAAGGAAGGAAGATAAAAACAGTTTTCCTTGCCAATTCACAATATGTCCGACAGGCATATCCAATGTTGCAGCAAAGGTGAACATGAACACTTGGTGATTTTTAAAGATACTCTGTTTCTGGTGCAAAAACATGTTTGCATGTTTGGTCAATGAATCTGTGCAAAAAGGAGTCTGTCCTATTGCTGGCACAAACTCACCACCCTCAGTGACTTCTAGTCTGATGATGGTTCACTGCCATTAAGGAATGCATCAACTGACAGTTTACTGTTCAGGCCCCTGGCCTATCACAATATTGAAAACAACACAAAATTACCATCACAAGGAACAACAATTCTCTCAGGGCTGGTGGTCAGTCTTGCTGTGTGAAAGCTTTTCCAGCACAAGCTCTAAGAGCTGCCACATCAGCCTCTCTCCCTGCATGCTGCCTCTGTTGGACTATCTGCTGCCAAGAGCACTGTCATCACCTGGCTTGGTGGCAAATGGTCAAAGATGTGTACATTGAGAAACCACTGTGGAAGCATTACTGACAGTGTCCTTCTAAGGAGCAGAGGCACTGCCAGGAGGCCTAACAGTCCTCAGATCATCTTGCCCCCAACTTCTGACATTCCTTGTTAGAACCATGACTGCTAGCTCTGCATGAAGCCCTCCCTGAAGCTAGAGGCATTGCGTTCCTTCTGTTGTCAGGAGATGTGAGACGAAGGCTTGCCCACACTGCAAGTTGACCATCTGGCTGCTGGCAGCTGTGTGGCACAGCCCAAACCATTGAATCAGACTTCAAATCATGCAACAGATTAGAAGCTTGAGAGCCCAGTGAACAAAACTGCTTCCAGATCTTTCCAAAAGAACCAAAACCCTATACATGCATACAACACTGCAAATGACCTGTTTGAGGTGACCTCATGCCTGCCACTCACCGTGCCCATGGTGAAGAAGTTGAAGAAAAAGTCTGGGCTGCGGGAACGCACCTCCTTGGCAGAGTCCCTGGAGTCCCGGGCATGGATCCTCATCTTGTCCTCAGACTTGTAGAAAACCTGACTTGGGCATCCCAAGGCGCTGATGACGTCCTGCAATAGACGCATTTGACTCCATGGACACTGTGTCCATGACAACATGGGACTAAAGTGATCATGAGAATTGGCTAAACTTATCAGTCATGTGGACATGGTGTGAAAATGCATCAATGCATACAACCATTCAAGGGCCTCTGAGTTTCAGAGAAAGTGACACAATGAAGGGTGTAAAGAGACAGCCACTGTGCCTGAGGAGGGGACTGGCACAAAGATTTCTCCATGGCAGGCCCTATCATGGACAGGCCCTATCATGGACAGGCCCTAGCATGGACAGGCCCTAGCATGGACAGGCCCTAGCATGGACAGGCCCTAGCATGGCAGGCCCTAGCATGGACAGGCCCTAGCATGGACAGGCCCTAGCATGGACAGGCCCTAGCATGGACAGGCCCTAGCATGGACAGGCCCTAGCATGGACAGGCCCTAGCATGGACAGGCCCTAGCATGGACAGGCCCTGGCATGGACAGGCCCTAGCATGGACCTAGCATGGACCTAGCATGGACAGGCCCTGGCATGGACAGGCCCTGGCATGGACAGGCCCTAGCATGGACCTAGCATGGACAGGCCCTAGCATGGGCAGGCCCTAGCATGGACAGGCCCTAGCATGGACAGGCCCTAGCATGGGAGGCACTAGCATGGACAGGCCCTGGCATGGCAGGCCCTAGCATGGACAGGCCCTAGCATGGGAGGCACTAGCATGGACAGGCCCTGGCATGGACAGGCCCTGGCATGGACAAGCCCTGGCATGGACAGGCCCTAGCATGGGAGGCACTAGCATGGACAGGCCCTGGCATGGACAGGCCCTGGCATGGACAGGCCCTAGCATGGACAGGCCCTAGCATGGACAGGCCCTAGCATGGACCTAGCATGGACAGGCCCTAGCATGGACAGGCCCTAGCATGGACCTAGCATGGCAGGCCCTAGCATGGACAGGCCCTAGCATGGACAGGCCCTAGCATGGACAGGCCCTAGCATGGACAGGCCCTAGCATGGACAGGCCCTAGCATGGACAGGCCCTAGCATGGACAGGCCCTAGCATGGACAGGCCCTAGCATGGACCTAGCATGGACAGGCCCTAGCATGGACAGGCCCTAGCATGGACAGGCCCTAGCATGGACAGGCCCTAGCATGGACAGGCCCTAGCATGGGCAGGCCCTAGTATGGACAGGCCCTAGCATGGACCTAGCATTGCAGGCCCTAGCATGGACAGGCCCTAGCATGGACAGGCCCTAGCATGGACAGGCCCTAGCATGGACAGGCCCTAGCATGGACAGGCCCTAGCATGGGCAGGCCCTAGCATGGACAGGCCCTAGCATGGGCAGGCCCTAGCATGGGCAGGCCCTGTACATTTCCACCTCTCCATGACACAAGTAGACAGCAAGTGACCAAAGAAGAATGTAAAACGAAATAACATAAAGGTAAGTAAAGTCTGATTACTAGACACACAGCTTGGAAATTTTCTACTTCCTCAGGCACGTAGCAAAAGTATGGAGCTCAAGTAGAATGGCTGCAAGACCAGAGAGGACATTCACTGATGCGTGACCTGCTGCCAGAGGAAAGGGCAGACTCACCTGGCAGGAGTCACCGAAGTGGACAATCCTTTCCACCACTTTCTTCTTAGGGTCCAGCATCTTGCTGTGTCCGTTGCCTGCAACACATCCACCACCACACTCTCACTGTGTGTGTGTGTGTGTGTGTGTGTGTGTGTGTGTGTGTGTGTGTGTGTGTGTGTGCGCGCGCGCGCGTGTGTGAGTGAGTGAGTGTGTGAGTGTGTGTGTGTGTGCGAGTGTGTGTGTGTGTGTGCACTTGCACATGGGCGTGTGCATGCGTGCATCTGTGTGCATGTATATGTGTGTGTGCATGTGTGTGTGCATGTCTGTGTGCATGTCTGTGTGCATGTGCATGTGTTCATGTGTGTGTGTGTGTGTGCATGTCTGTGTGCATGTGCATGTGTGCATGTGTGTGTGTGTGTGTGCGTACATGCGTGTGTGCATGCATGCATGTGTGTATGTGTGTGTGTGTGCATGCATGTGTGCATTGCACATGCATGCATGCATGCATGCATGCAAGCATGCACGCACATGTTCATTCAAGTAGAGAGAGAGAAAAGAGGATGTGCATGCATACATACACATGCATAAACAAAATAGACAGGCAGGCAGGCAGGCAGACAGATGGATGTACACACAGACATACAGACACACAGAGGCAGAGTGAGGCAGAGTCAGACAGAGATCACAGCTACTGGGACAACTCTCTCTGTCTACCACTCAACTCAAAGCAAGACAGACTGATGTAGTCCTCTCCATCTGTCCTCAGAAGTAGAGCTCTGTGCATGCCTATTTTGTGCATGTTTATGCATGCATATAAATTACATGCATGTTTATGTGTGCAGATACATAAAAAAATATAAGCATGTCTATTTGGGCATGAATATGTGTGCATGTCAACATGTACATGTTTATGCATATACATGGCTATTGTGTGCCTGCCTATTTGTGCATGTTTATGTGTGCATATCTATACTGTATGTGCATGCCCATGGGTTCATGTCTATATTGTGTGTAGCATCATGGGTAATTGCCACAAGAAGTAGTGTGTGATTATAAGTGTGTGCATTCACATCCCTTGCAATGTCATGCAAGTGTGTTTCTGTGTTCATGTTTGACAGTGGTGAGTATCAGTGTGTCCTAAAGGAACAAATTGATATTTGCAAGTGTAACTGCAGAATAGTTGTACATAGCTATATTTTCCCAACACAGGGATGACAATCCTCACAAAGATTTTTAAGGAACACTCGACATAAAAAAGAATAATGATAAGTAGTATATGGACTAGTAACATTACTTTTATTAATAATATTATTGGCATCGTTATCAAGCTGCAGACAGAGAGGGTCACTCACCCTCAGTGACCAGGATGAACTTGACCCCTGTTGTCCGGTTGTCTCTCCTCATCACTTCCAGGCTCTCCAGGAAGCAGTTGCCATGGAAACAGGAGATGGGCAGTGGGGGAGTTCTGCAGTCAGCAAAGAAGGCTGGGGTCATGCTATGCATGCATGGTCACATCTCTGGGATCCAACACAGCGTGCTTTCCCAGTAACGTTATGGCCTACTAGGGATGCCCCTGACTGAGCTACTGCAGATGGTCCCCAAATCCCAGCAGATACAAAACTCACAGAATGGAAGGGTGACAGCACGGAAGAATGAAAAATATAACAGAAAAGATGACAGAAAGAATGACATAAAAGAAAGCTGGGAGAGAGAGAGAGAGAGAGAGAGAGAGAGAGAGAGAGAGAGAGAGAGAGAGAG
Organism: Theodoxus fluviatilis; assembly: GCA_034096865.1. Classification (NCBI taxonomy): domain Eukaryota; kingdom Metazoa; phylum Mollusca; class Gastropoda; order Cycloneritida; family Neritidae; genus Theodoxus; species Theodoxus fluviatilis. The sequence continues at coordinate 79,983 of JAWQFJ010001471.1, read as the reverse complement.
AGAGAGAGAGAACAAACAAAGAAATGAAAGAAATGTAATGTATAGGCCACCGGCCCATTACATTGAAGCAAAATGCGAAAGAAACGTGAAAGAAATGCGATCATGAAAATGAAAGGAAAGGAAAAAGAAAAAATCAATATATATTAGTTCATCAAAAACTGGCAACCAGTTTCAGCACATGCAACACATTGAAAACAATGAATTTATTGGATTGTTCATGAGAGAGAGAGAGAGAGAGAGAGAGAGAGAGAGAGAGAGAGAGAGAGAGAGAGAGAGAGAGAGAGAGAGAGAGAGAGAGAGAGAGAGATGGGGGTGGACCCAGATAACAAGCATACGTTGGCCCAACGTTCGCCACAGTTGGCAAAAGGTTGGCAAGTCGCAGTTGGCAAAGATACGTTGGCATCACGTTGGCCCAACGTTCGCAACGTCAACCGTTGGTTTACACGTTGGCTGTACTATAGGGCCGCTATTGCGGGATTTTATGTGAAAATTTCTTAAGGCCATTTTGATTCTTTTGTCTTGAAACGCCTAAAAAAACATAAAATATATGTTACCTTTTTTTGAAAAAACTTAGAAATTTTTTCTGAAAAAAAAAACACGAAAAAGTTTCTAAGTTAAAAAAAAAGTAACACGAATTTTATGGTTTTTTAGGCGTTTTAGGACACAAGAATAAAAATGGCCTTAAGAACTCTTGACCCAAAAATCCCGCCCCCCCCCCCCCCCCCCCCGCAATAGAGACAAAGATCCTATATATAGGGTCTTTGATAGAGATCGAGCCGACATCTGCTCAATTACATACATACATAAAATAAATTTAAGTGCATCTTAAAAACAAATATTTATTCAAACGAAGTATGGTACAACATGATCGAGCTTTGAAACGTGCTTGCGGGAATTTCCCCACATTAATATTTAGCTGCTGACCATTGCTGCGATCCTGCCATATGCTTGAAAGCGCAACATTGATTCGAATATTAACGTCAATTCGCAGCGTGGCTGAGGTATGAAAACCAGTTTGATACGGATGAATAAGATGTAATAGTGCAGCGTTTTAGATGGAGAATCGCATTAGAGTTTTCTTGGAGTTGCCGCGCATGCGTAAGCGTATGTTCGTTTGTGTGCTTTTGTATACGCGTTCATATAAATTATGCGAGCGATCCTGCGCGATTTGTGTGTGTGTGTGTGTGTGTGTGTGTGTGTGTGTGTGTGTAAGCGTGCGCATGCTAGTATATGTGTGGATGCGAGCACATGCGCGTGCTTGCGTACATGGGAATGTTCATTTTTTCGCGCGAATGACAGTGATTTTTAGTCGGATTATTTGTCGGTCATTGTAGGTGTTTTCTCTCGAGAATTGATTTTATAGGCTTTTCTTTGAAGGAAGGGACAACGGAGTACCCAGTATGAGTATTCTTAAGTGATCCTTGACAGTAAACTTTAAATGTTTATTCCGACAGACTGCCCGGGGGCCTCTTGTAGTATTGATGTGACATTTTTATGAAATGTTAGAATGCCTCACTTATCTCAGTGAATGGAAAAAAATGTTGTCCAAAGCTGTATAATTCATATTTGATTTTGTGAACGTGATCAGTTACATCCTAAATCCAGTTTCGAGGTTTACTGTTCACCAGTGAGACGATTGCCATCAAAAACTGTGATTAACTGTGACTACAGCTTTTGATGTTGCCATTGAAAACATTACTTGTATATGTAGCAAATAGCAATGCTACATTAAGATTAATTCAGTTTGTGTGTGTGTGTGTGTGTGTGTGTGTGTGTGTGTGTGTGTGTGTGTGTGTGTGTGTGTGTGTGTGTGTGTGTGAGTGAGATTAAATATTTGGTGACATAGAATATGCAAAACAATTTCTGATTCTGTATTATTTGGTGAATTGCTCTAATTGATTGTTATGATGAGATGGATATTTTGGTTTTGTGGTCAAGTTTGGATTTATATTCTGCATTTGTTTCAAAATTATGTTTAAAGGCCATATTTACATTTTTTTAAATTATTTTGTATCCTGTAATTTGTTGCAGAGTACCAATACAATATTTGTCTGACTGTGAAAGTGACTGAGTATGGATGCACAGCATGGAAGTGCAGGCGAACACCTGCAAACCAAAAGGTTTGTACAGTCTTTTGAGGATACTTGAAAGACCATGCATTTTCATACCTTCATTTGAGGTGCATGAAAATCCTTGCAAATCAGCAGTTTGACTGCACTCGCCTTTTAAAGGTTCTGGAATTTTAAAAAATCTTACCTTTGATTTTGCCTAGAATTAATTTCCCTTTTAAATGGATTCACACATACATAATTTAGTTGTTTAATAATGTAAAAAAAATTGAGATTTTTGTCTGCTTGAGAACAGTTGGTACTGACTTGAAAAGTGCTTGAAAAGTTTTTACATTTTCCACCAGGAACCTGTAGGATCAGCATCCCTTTCCCTTCCTCCACCCCCACCAGTACCATCACTGCCATTGACACCCTCAACAGCATCATCTGGTGACACAGCTGCAGAACTTACATGTAAGTATCTAAATCTATCAAATTCAATTCAGCCCAGACATCCCAGCCATCCCAGCCATATACATGTGTATAAAGTGCTGATATAAAGCAATTGTTTAGATTTCACACACAAGAAAGAAAAGTTCTAAAATCTTGCCTACACAGGTCTGAAACTCATAAAGCAAAGAGTATGTAAAACAGTAATGGTTTGATGATTACACATTCTTATTTTTGCCTTACACTTTTTACAGTTTTAAGAAAGCTGGTGGTGAGCATGAGCCAGTGCTTGAGAGTTGAAAATACTAGAGATGAAAAATATTTATATTTTGCAAATGATATTTCTTTACTGCCATGACAGAATGTCTTAGAAGATGCAGGTGGACCAGTTTGCACTTCATAGAAGGCTGAGGTTAAGGCTCTGAATGGTCCAAGCATAAATCTTTACCATAAAATCACAGAAATGTATGTAGCAGTTGTGTGGATGTAGAACATGAATCTAAAATAACCATTGTTGTTTTTCAGTGGCAGCCAGGGCCAACAAACATGTGGAGGTGAAGGAGGAAGAGGTGGAAAGGGCAGCCCAAAAACTGGCTTAAACTCGCCAAGGACCATGAGGGGGGCCGCAAAGAACGGGCCAACAAGAAACAAGCCAGTCTTGATGAATCTGATGCCATCCCTCATCTTGAGTCTCCGTGATCTTTTGATTGATTGAATTTTTTTTTTTTGATAGGCCAGAGGCCCTTTCAAAGGAGAGTGACATTTTCCATAGACAGTGCTTCTTCTCTTCGTCTTAATATGCTTCGCAACAGTGAGGCTACACCTTATATTATGTGTGCATCTGTTGATGACACTAAACAAGCAAAAGTGTGTCTATCTGGGGAGTTGGTGTGATTTCCTAAATATTTTTTTCTCAAATCTTCATATACTGGACATTGCAACAGCACGTGTATTTCATCCTCTTCCTCTTCTCCACAGCATGGACATGTTCAGTCACGAATATCATTGAATCTGTAGAGGCTGTAGAGTAGATGCTGAGGGGCTGACCATGTACTCATGCAAGAGGGGAGAGCACTGGGGGGTGGGCTGGCTGGCAGGATGTTATATTGGCTGCAACCTTGTGTCGTTAGCTTTGGTTTAAACGTCTGCGACTGGCCAAAGCAAAAAGACAAAAACTATTTACAGGAACTTCCCAACCCTTCAAACTTGTTTTATATATATCTAAAGGAAATATACAGGGAGGAGGCAGAGAACAGAGAGACGGAGGGAGAGAGCAGTGGTGAAGGTCGGTCGAGTAGTGTTTTTTTTTACTGTGTCGAGGGCTGACCTACGTATGTTAGAGTTTTTATACAGTGAAAAGGCTGACTAAAGTTTTACTTGTGGTTTTCATTTCCCCATTGGGGTTTGATTATTTGAAGAGTGGATGTGATTTTTATAAGATTGGGTTTTAGGAAAGAGGTGTATAAGGGCCCATATGTAATGTAACCACTTTTTTTCCTTTTCTACTTCTGTTACAGGAATGTATATGTTAATCTAAAATACTTGTATTTTACCTGGGACCTGTTTTATCTCATTTTTTACTCATATGCGAAGCAAAAGTGATTCTATGTACTCACCCGTTTCGTCTGTCCGGACATCCGGGCATCCATTTAAAACTTTAACGTTGGATTTTTCTTGGAGACTATTAAGTTTATCAACACCCAATGTGGCATGATGGTGTATGATGACAAGGCGTCAAAAAACATACACAGTGACTTGACCTTGCTTCAAGGTCAAGGTCGCAGGGGCCATAAATGTCTAAAAACAGCCATTTTTCACATTTTCTCAATTTTCTCTAACGTTTTTTAGATTGGATACCTCAACGATATATGGTATATAGGGCAAAGTAATTCATATCTTTTGATACCAGTTTGGTTGACCTTGCTTCAAGGTCAAGGTCATAGGAGCGCTTCAAAGTTGGATTGTATACATATTTTGAAGTGACCTTGACCCTGAACTATGGAAGATAACTGTTTCAAACTTAATAATTATGTGGGGCACATGTTATACTTTCATCACGAGACCCATTTGGTCACATATCATCAAGGTCAAGGTCACTTTGACCCTTATGATATGTGACCAAAATGGGGTAGTGAACCACTAAAAGTGACCATATCTCATGGTAGAAAGTGTCAATAAGCACCATTGTGCTTCCTATGTCTTGAATGAACAGCTATGTGTTGCATGACCTTGGATGACCTTGACCTTGGGTCAAGGCCACATGTATTTTTGTAGGAAAAAAGTGTAAAGCATTTCTTAGTGTATGATGTCATTGCTAGGTGTATTTGTTTGACCTTAACCTTGAGGATCACCTGAAGGTCAAGGTCAAGCATGTGAGTCATATGGGCGTTGCTCTTCTTGTTGTGGATCCTCTGTGCTAGCAGTCTCCACATACACCTTAAACTTTCTACAAAGGAGATGAGAAAGGAATGAGTGACTGACTAGAATTTGATGACTGAATGTAAATTAGCTTATTTACATGTTTTTGCTGAATTGATGGTGGCTCTGCAAAGATCGATATTAAGTATAACAATTCTGACCAGTCAGGCAAAGACGTACTGAGTATCAGAACTGATGCAGGATTCACATTTTTTCTTACCTACATGTAAACTTTAGCAATTAAATGTGTAACAAATGTCAAAACCCATTTTGTTGTGATTTTGCTTTGTTCATCTGCTGCCTCTCTATGCATGCACTTGCATGTTAGCTAAAAATGACATGAAAAGTTGCATGCTTGCCAAAGTTGCCATATAAAAGGGCAGGAAATTTTGGCCCATCAAGTGGGCCCAAGCGTTGGCACATCACGTTGGCACATTACGTTGGCTCAACGTTGGCCCATCACGTTGGCTCAGCGTTGGCGCAACGTTGGCTTAACGTTGGCTTAACGTTGGCTCATCACGTTGGCCCAACGTAATTCCATGGGTGCAACTTTACGTTGGGCCAACGTTGTCTCGCCAACGTTGGCCAACGGTAGGTGCATACGTTGGTACTACGTTGGCCCAACGTTTGCTTGCTATCTGGGGAGAGGAGGAGGGCGGGAAGAGACTCACTTGGTGTCCGGAAGACTGTTGCCGGTGTAGATGCACATACGCGACACGATAGGGACGATGCCGTTGGGAAACTGCAGGGAGCCAAGGCCGTGCGCGTAGCGTGGCTGCAGACACAACACAGAGCCTGGCCTTCAGCACAGCACCCACACCTCTGCACCCAGCCTGAAGTGACTGCTGTACTCGCAGCTATGCACGCATTTGCACAAGAGCGACCAGTTCATACTTTTGTACTCATCACAAAAACGAAACGTTAGATGTGCCCACGTACACCAGACCTGGATATAGAGTCGTTCACAGTCATGCATGAAACTCGTGCGTAATATATCACTAGCACTAGTGGATACTTAGAAATTGAATTCTGCAGGACGACTGATACACGCAATGCATTCGATAAAACATGCACCCATTTACACAAAGAGTGGGCATTGAATCGTTCACAAACACTCCTGAAAATGTCGAATAATGTGTCCTATTACTTACTTTGAAATCTTTAAGTAGAGGGATGATTACTATGCTATATCATTCTGACTTAACTATCATCCATGCAAGATCAAAACAGAATCTGACGAAGTAGGCCTACTAGGGTGAAGATGACAGAACATCAGGACGCTGTTTTAGTTGGTGAGTCGAGAAGATCCAACAAAGAGAGTTAGCCACCACAGAAGTGGAAACAGTGATGTCTTAGGGCGAGTTTATTTGGCCCAAAATCTCGAGAGAATCGCGAGGGCTAGGCGTTGCCTACGTTCCTCGCTCATAAGGACGCACTCGCAGTGAAGGTGGGAAGCCGAGTGAGGTCCGGAGCTCCCTCAATTGGTGTGTTTTATGAAGTGAAAAACTGATGTGATATCTGAATCGTCAGTTATTTCGTCTATCGGCAACTTTTTCACCGACTCTGGCGCGCGCGCCAGGACGCACCCATGTTCTTCCGCCTTGTGAGATGTTTGGCCGTTTTTCTAGCTGTAGGAGCGTCTCACTCGCCCTCGACTAGCCATTTAGGGAGAATCGCGAGATTTTGGGCCAAACAAACGCGCCCATAGATTTACTCCTACATACTCATGCACAGAGAGCACTAATATGCAGTCTGATGGATGGTTAGAGTTAGATGAAACTGTCAGTAATCTACTACAAACATAACAAATACAACCACTACAAAACAGACTGTCCTGAAGCGCACCTTTCTCGCTCTAGCACGGGCACTGACATCCATTGACGATTTTGGGGGCAAGGTAGGCCTAGAAGTAATCAGCAATGTACTGTTGGTTTCATCTAACATGTGTATGAAGTTATTGCAACAGTTAAACATTGTGGAGCTTTTGTGTTGAAAAGCACGCGTGGCACTGCAGGCAGTACAAGCATACAGCCAGTGCGAGCCACTCTCTCCAACTTTGTGCAACATGCTCCACTGCGCTTTTTACAGCGATCCTAGAAATATAATCGTGCGGCCCTGTAGATCTTTGCCACTCATCCTCAAGAAGCAGCACTAGGCAAAAGACTACGTCTGGCTGTACCATTTCGAGTGGCCATTCAAAATGAATGCTTATTCACTTCCCAATACACATCAGCTCCTCAAGATCGCAGGCAAGGCTTGCACGCAAGGAAACCAGCAAGCAAGGAAGCCTGCAAGCCAGGCTAGGGTGCTGGCGAGGGCAGTGCCTGGTTCAAGCAAGGCAAACGTCTAGGTCCAACACACTACATGCACATCTGGAGCAGGCGCCAAAAGCTCCAGGCCCATGGATTTCGGGCGGCAGCTGCAGTTTGGGAAATGTACAATGTATACTACTCAAAAGAATTCAAGGGCCACTTGAGTTATTACACGCCATTTTTAACGAACGACACGGATCACCGAAGAGAGTCAAAAAGTCTTTAATTCATTCATGTGTCGATCGAGCAATGACATTTTCAGGTGTTAATACAAATTAATGTTTGCCAAAAATTAAATTAAATGGCCACAAGCCTATTTTCAAAAATCAAGCCAAGAGCATGTCACAAAAAAGTGTCAATAACGAGTGTGGCCATTTCCTCGGATGCACTCCACGCAGCGTTGTCGCATGGACCTGACCAAAGTCTGGAGGGTGTTGTGGGGAATTGCCTGCCACTCCTGGTCCATATTCTGGAACAGAATGTTGAGGTTTGGTGCAGGAGGTTGGTTGGCGCGAACCTGTCGCCCTAGGACATCCCAGAGATGTTCGATCGGGTTCAAATCAGGTGATCGGGCAGGCCAGTCCATCCTGGTGACTTGTTGCTGCTGCAGGAAGTTGGTGACGACCCGCGATCTGTGTGCCGGAGCGTTGTCGTCCTGAAGGGCAGGCAAGGCAATGGGCTGCAGGATGTTGTCTCTGTAGGCGACGCCGGTCAGATTGCCTTGGACGCGGTGCAAGGGGTTCTGTGGTGAAGACTGAAGCCACCCCGTAGTGCGATTAACCCTTGTATGCGGCCAAGCGCCAGCATCGGGTTGGAATACTCCCCAGGGAGCGGAGTTGGTGCTGGTACCTGACTGTGTGCGTCTTAAATGTCTGTCACTATGTTTGTTGTGAGGTACCAGTGAGGATTGATCAAGATGCCCAGTGATCAGGGGGTAAAGTGTAAGCGGTTTGAGACCCAGACAAAGGGTGTAAGTCGCTATAAAAAAAACACCCCTTTACCTTTACCTTTTACCATCAGAGAACCGCCGCCAGGGCGACCATGCTCCACGACCGTTGCGTCGAAGAAGCGCTCTCCAGCTCGTCTCCAGACGCAAATTCGACCATCGTTGAAGGACAGGGTGTAGCGGGACACGTCGGTAAACAGCACCCTGGACCACTGCTGCCTGGTCCAGGCCAAATGACGTCGTGTCCAAGCCAGGCGAGCTGCCCGATGAGCTTGGGTGAGGGGCGGTCGCACCGCTCGGCGCCTTGATCGCATGTTAACGGCATGCAGACGGTTGCGAACAGTCTGATCACTATTGATGGTAACGTTGGTGGCTGCCCGCAGCTGCCCTCTGAGCGCGTTGGCAGTGGCGGTTCTGTTGCGTCTGGTCGTGAGTCGACGGCGTCCAGGCCTGCGTGGCTCCTGCACACTCCCAGTGCCTTGGGAGCGGTCTCTTATCCTCTGAATGACGGAATGTGTCACTCGGAGTCGCCTGCCAACTTCCCGCACTGCCACACCTTCATTGAGCCACGCAATGGCCATTTCTCTTTCAGCGTCAGTCAGGCGGCGTTTTGGGGTATGGTTGAAAATTACAAAGAAACTGTGTTTCAACTGGCCACTCGTCAGTGCAACTGGCTGACATGTGCTCAGAAAAGATTCAGCTTGCACATGCAGAGCAGTTTTCAGTCTGCACTTGTCTGCTCGGTCAGCCACAGGCGTTTGGAAATTGAACATTTTAACGAGATTTTTCCGTTTCTTTTGTGGCCCAGTGTTGAGCAGTTCTCATGAACTGATGTCAACACTGTTCAAAAACACCTTGGCTTGCATTTCATGATTTGAAACAATTATTTTGTCCAAAAACAGACGCGTCTTTTATTAAAACAGTGCTTGTAAACTGTGCCAAAAAAGAAGGTGGCCCTTGAATTATTTTGAGTAGTGTACTAGAACTTTCCATGGGCATGAACATCCTAGGCGAGATCAGGAGTAAGACATTATTCTCATTTACATGTACAGGCAAAGGCCACGCTGTCGAGATGCCTGCGTTAGAATGCTGCCCTCTGAAGTGATGCTTCCTCTCATGGTTGAGGAAGAAATGGGGACAAAACCAAACTCTTTAGATTGCGAGGTTAAACACTTTTCAATAAATGCATCTTCCTTGTCATGCCAGTCGTTTTACTATCTATACGTCAGCGAAGTGGTTAAGACGGTCAAACTTGATGAACATACAGATCATTATATTTATGATGTGAGCTTTGAGAAACACAAGCAAAATGTCAACAATTAAGACTTTCGAATTGGTTGTCAACTATTCCAGAAGATCATGCACTCTTAAAATGTTATGAATCCTGGGCTACGTAGATTTTCACATTGTGCGCAAATTCGACTCTTTCACTTGGATTTCCAACACGGACAGGGCGTAGGGTGGACACCACAAGCTGTTGTGCCAAACCCCGCCTGTCCCCACGGTGCTCCTACACTCAGTCACATGATTCTTTACAGTTATTTTCCTTATGAAGCCATGAAATGACACGTTGAAAAACGCCTGAAGTGCAGAGGGGTTTCCACAGTGGACCACATGGAAATCCGATGGCGTCATGCTTCTGTCTAATGTGAAGGCGTGTTTCGTTTACAACCCTAACCTCCAGTGGACAGGGGTCGCACGTCCTCGACTCAGTGCCCGTCTGACTCCGCCCCTGGTGGCCAGTACGGGGGCTGCAGGGTTGGGAAGGCAGACGCCGCGTGCAGTGCAAGAGGAAGCAGGAGAGCGCCAGAAGCCAGGAAGAGAGAAAGAGAACGAGGCAGGGGAATGAGGACCTACTGCCAGCCAGCAGGCAGCCCACAAGCAAGACTGGAAAGCCTGGCACCAGGAAGTCCCGCACATGCCGTCTCCAAGGCAAGGAATCGGGTCTTTTGCAGCTCTGAACACCATGCCCCAGTAATGCAAGAGCTGCCTGCCCACGCTACTGCTTGACTCTTGAAGTGTTGTTGGCTGAGGTTTGGCCTAAATTCCCGTTCAGTGGTTGATATGGCTGAACTTTTGTCAGGGATATTGATGGCTTCAGTTGGAGTGGTGCTTGAAAGAACGGAGTTACATCTTGGGGATTAGAACAAGCGCTGAACGGAAAGTTCGACCGAAGTTTCGTCCCTCAACTAATCCGTCGCAATCTGGCCGAGGACTGAACCAGTCTGTCTCACTGTATCAGTGAGGTTATTGTAAACCTTTTAATCAAGCCAATAACTTGCAAGCCACGATTTTGAGGGGCCGAATATGGACAAAAATAAGATAAGCGTTTAGAACTGTTTCGCCATTTAAATTATTTCAAGCATCATTTTTGGAATACTATTAACTGTGACTTCTGTCCGGCTTTTACAAAAAGTCTGCTTTGTTGAGATCTGATCTCAGTAAACATTTCTTTGCAAAATAATAATCAATGTCGGGCAAAGCCTCATCTGACCAAACACGAAGTATTATCTCTCAGTGAGTGGTGCTACCGGAGACTGGACGTGAAGGCAAGTCCGCAGCGTTTGCGCTCATGCCCTGTTGGTGACGGCATGTGACGGGATGATAAGACAGGGTGTGGGGACAAACAAAATGAGTAAAAGTGTCGGAAAAGAAGGAGGAAACAGTTCGAAAAATTACTGAAAAATCTCGAGATGTGTTTCTCTGAAACAAAGCAAAGCAAACAATTTAGTATTTGGAGTGCTGTGAAACGGCAAGAGAATCTACTGCAGCATACCACGATTCACAACGAAACATCCAGGAATGAAGGGACTGAGGAAACGGTATTCTTGATTTACAGATCCATCAAGAAACCAAGAGACAGCGACTACGGGCAGAGAGAATGAGCCAAGACGTCACACTGGCCATCTAGGGAAGACCAAAGCAACGGTCCTTTACCCAGGACCGTCCAGTCAGCCAGCCAGG
>JAWQFJ010001471.1:36345-63845 GCA_034096865.1 Theodoxus fluviatilis | reverse complement strand
AGCTTGAAGTGAGTACCAGTCGTCCACAGACTGTCACCACCGGGTCACGACAAAGCTTGAAGTGGGTACCAGTTGTACACAGTCACCACAGCGTCACGACAAAGCTTGAAGTGAGTACCAGTTGTACACAGACTGTCACCAACGAGCTTGAAGTGAGTACCAGTTGTACACAGTCACCACAGGGTCACGACAAACCTTGAAGTGAGTACCAGTTGTACACAGACTGTCACCACTGGGTCATTACAAAGCTTGAAGTGAGTACCAGATGTACACAGACTGTCACCACCGGGTCACGATTAATCTTGAAGTGAGTACCAGTTGTACACAGACTGTCACCACTGGGTCACGACAAAGCTTGAAGTGAGTACCAGATGTACACAGACTGTCACCACCGGGTCACGATTAATCTTGAAGTGAGTACCAGTTGTACACAGACTGTCACCACTGGGTCACGACAAAGCTTGAAGTGAGTACCAGTTGTACACAGACTGTCACCACTGGGTCACGACAAAGCTTGAAGTGAGTACCAGTTGTACACAGACTGTCACCAACGGGTCACGACAAAGCGTGAAGTGAGTACCAGTTGTACACAGACTGTCACCACTGGGTCACGACAAAGCTTGAAGTGGGTACCAGTTGTACACAGACTGTCACCACCGGGTCACGACACCGCTAGATGTAAGAATAAGTTGTACACAGACTGTCACCAACGGGTCACGACAAAGCTTGAAGTGAGTACCAGTTGTACACAGACTGGCACCACCTCGTCATGACAAAGCTTGAAGTGAGTACCAGTTGTACACAGACTGTCACCACTGGGTCACGATTAAGCTTGAAGTGAGTACCAGTTGTACACAGACTGTCACCACTGGGTCACAAGGTTTGAAGTGAGTACCAGTTGTACACAGACTGTCACCACTGGGTCACGACAAAGCTTGAAGTGAGTACCAGTTGTACACAGACTGTCACCACTGGGTCACGACAAAGCTTGAAGTGAGTACCAGTTGTACACAGACTGTCACCACTGGGTCATGACAAAGCTTGAAGTGAGTACCAGTTGTACACAGACTGTCACCACTGGGTCACGATTAAGCTTGAAGTGAGTACCAGTTGTACACAGACTGTCACCACTGGGTCACAAGGTTTGAAGTGAGTACCAGTTGTACACAGACTGTCACCACTGGGTCACGACAAAGCTTGAAGTGAGTACCAGTTGTACACAGACTGTCACCACTGGGTCACGACAAAGCTTGAAGTGAGTACCAGTTGTACACAGACTGTCACCACTGGGTCATGACAAAGCTTGAAGTGAGTACCAGTTGTACACAGACTGGCACCACAGAGTCATGACAAAGCTTAAAGTGAGTACCAGTTGTACACAGATGGTCATCAACGGGTCACGACAGAGCTTGAAGTGAGTACCAGTTGTACACAGACTGTCACCAACGGATCACGACAAAGCTTGAAGTGAGTACCAGTTGTACACAGACTGGCACCACAGAGTCATGACAAAGCTTAAAGTGAGTACCAGTTGTACACAGATGGTCATCAACGGGTCACGACAGAGCTTGAAGTGAGTACCAGTTGTACACAGACTGTCACCAACGGATCACGACAAAGCTTGAAGTGAGTACCAGTTGTACAGAGACTGGCACCACAGAGTCATGACAAAGCTTAAAGTGAGTACCAGTTGTACACAGATGGTCATCAACGGGTCACGACAAAGCTTGAAGTGAGTACCAGTTGTACACAGACTGTCACCACTGGGTCACGATTAAGCTTGAAGTGAGTACCAGTTGTACACAGACTGTCACCACTGGGTCACAAGGTTTGAAGTGAGTACCAGTTGTACACAGACTGTCACCACTGGGTCACGACAAAGCTTGAAGTGAGTACCAGTTGTACACAGACTGTCACCACTGGGTCACGACAAAGCTTGAAGTGAGTACCAGTTGTACACAGACTGTCACCACTGGGTCATGACAAAGCTTGAAGTGAGTACCAGTTGTACACAGACTGTCACCACTGGGTCACGATTAAGCTTGAAGTGAGTACCAGTTGTACACAGACTGTCACCACTGGGTCACAAGGTTTGAAGTGAGTACCAGTTGTACACAGACTGTCACCACTGGGTCACGACAAAGCTTGAAGTGAGTACCAGTTGTACACAGACTGTCACCACTGGGTCACGACAAAGCTTGAAGTGAGTACCAGTTGTACACAGACTGTCACCACTGGGTCATGACAAAGCTTGAAGTGAGTACCAGTTGTACACAGACTGGCACCACAGAGTCATGACAAAGCTTAAAGTGAGTACCAGTTGTACACAGATGGTCATCAACGGGTCACGACAGAGCTTGAAGTGAGTACCAGTTGTACACAGACTGTCACCAACGGATCACGACAAAGCTTGAAGTGAGTACCAGTTGTACACAGACTGGCACCACAGAGTCATGACAAAGCTTAAAGTGAGTACCAGTTGTACACAGATGGTCATCAACGGGTCACGACAGAGCTTGAAGTGAGTACCAGTTGTACACAGACTGTCACCAACGGATCACGACAAAGCTTGAAGTGAGTACCAGTTGTACACAGACTGGCACCACAGAGTCATGACAAAGCTTAAAGTGAGTACCAGTTGTACACAGATGGTCATCAACGGGTCACGACAAAGCTTGAAGTGAGTACCAGTTGTACACAGACTGTCACCACCGGGTCACGATAAAGCTTGAAGTGAGCACCGTTGTACACAGACTGGCACATTAGGGTAAAGACAAAGCTTGAAGTGAGTACCAGTCGCACACAGACTGTCACCACATAGTCACAACACAGCTTGAAAAGAGTACCAGTCGTACACAGACTGTCAGCACTGGGTCACAAGGTTTGAAGTGAGTACCAGTCGTACACAGACTGTCAGCACTGGGTCACAAGGTTTGAAGTGAGTATCAGTTGTACACCGACTGTCACCACCTCGTCAAGACAAAGTGTGAAGTGAGTGCTGTTGTACACAGACTGTCACCACCTCGTCAAGACAAAGTGTGAAGTGAGTGCTGTTGCACATAGACCTAACAAATTGTGTCACGACAAAGTTTGAAGTGAGTACCAGTCGTCCACAGACTGTCACCACTGGGTCACAAGGTTTGAAGTGAGTACCAGCTGTACACAGACTGTCACCACTGGGTCACGACAAAGCTTGAAGTGAGTACCAGTTGTACACAGACTGGCACCACCGGTCAAGACAAAGCTAGCATAACAGTGAGCAGCACTCTGCTCTATCTTCTCTCTCAGACGTCCATCTGCTCCACCCCTCTGAGGATACATGAAAAAGCGGCAGTTCATGCTAACGAATGGCGAGGTATACACACACACACACACACACACACACACACACACACACACACACACACACACACTGCCAGAGTCAGACACAAACACACACACACACACACACACACACACACACACACACACACACACACAAAGAGAGAGAGAGAGAGAGAGAGAGAGAGAGAGACAGACAGACAGACAGACAGACAGACAGACAGACAGACAGAGAGAGACAGAGAGAGAGATTGATTGATTGATTGGTTGATTCTTTATTTGCGGCCGACGACCCAGAAGTATAGAAAGTTACGCAATTACAAATTTGAAATAAGGTACATCCTTTAGGTGAGTTTACAACCAGTGTGGTTAAAACAACGTCTAAACTATATATTTACTATAATGCAGTAGTGAATTAGGATTAAATGCAGTATGTATGTACATAAGTTAAAATTGGTTTGTTGTAGCTAAGGTACAGAATCCATTTCCTGTATTTTCCGTGATCGCCGCTCAAAGGCATAAAAATGTACATTGAAATGTCTCTCGTCTTCTCAGCATCTTTTCCTTTGATCAGACGTGTCAGGTCCACATAATATGGATTCGAAAAAATATTTTGCCAAATATTTTTGTCTGATGTCACAATACATCCGGCAATTCCTTAAACAAGAAGGGCAAAGCCCATACGACTCACATGCTTGACCTTGACCTTTATATGACCTTGACCTTCAGGTGACCTTCAAGGTCAAGGTCAAACAACTAAACCTACCAATGACATCATACACTAAGAAATGCTTTACACTTTTTTCCTACCAAAATACAGGTCATGCAACACAAAGCTGTTAATTCAAGACATAGGAAGCACAATGGTGCTTACCATGAGATATGGTCACTTTTAGTGGTTCACTACCCCATTTTGGTCACATTTCATAAGGGTCAAAGTGACCTTGACCTTGATGATATGTGACCAAATGTGTCTCATGATGAAGGTATAACATGTGCCCCACATAATTATTAAGTTTGAAACAGTTATCTTCCATAGTTCAGGGTCAAGGTCACTTCAAAATATGTATACAATCCAACTTTGAAGAGCTCCTGTGACCTTGACCTTGAAGCAAGGTCAACCAAACTGGTATCAAAAGATAGGGCTTACTTTGCCCTATATACCACATATAGGTCAGGTATCCAATCTCAAAAACTTCAGAGAAAATTGAGAAAATGTGAAAATTGACTGTTTTTTAGGCAACATGAATGGCCCCTGCGACCTTGACCTTGAAGCAAGGACAAGTCACTGTGTATGTTTTTTGAGGCCTTGTCATCATACACCATCATGCTACATTTGGTATTGATAGACTTAATAGTCTCCGAGAAAAATCCAACGTTAAAGTTTTCGGACGCCCGGACGCCCGGACGCCCGGACGGACGAAACGGGTGAGTACATAGACTCACTTTTGCTTCGCATGTGAGTCAAAAAGTGTATTTCAGATTCAGTTTCATTGCAGAATGGACAGTTCATGGTAAATTTAGGATCATGCCTACATCGTGCATTGCTTCGTAGTTCATTGCATTACAAACGAAAACGGATGAAGGAAACACGGAATCAAGAGAGAGAGAGAGAGAGAGAGAGAGAGAGAGAGAGAGAGAGAGAGAGAGAGAGAGAGACAGACAGACAGACAGGCAGACAGGCAGACAGACAGACAGACAGACAGACAGACAGACAGACAGACAGACAGACAGACAGACAGACAGACAGGCAGACAGACAGACAGACACACAGACAGACACACAGACAGACAGATGGACGGACGGACGGACGGACAGACATACAGAGACATACAGAGACAGACATAGAGAGAGAGAGTGAAAGAGAGAGAGACAGACAGAGACAGACACACACACACACACACACACACACACACACACACACACACACACACACACACACACACACACACACACACACACACACACACACACGCAGAGTCAGACAGACACACAGGCAGGCAGGCAGGCAGACAAGGAGACAGACACACACACACACACACACACATGCATGCACGCACATGCACACGTGCACCCACACACACGCGCGCGCGCGCACACATGCGCACACGCACACACGAACGTGCACACGCGTACACACACACAGACAAAGAGATACTGGAGGAAGTCTACAAAAGAGGCACAACAGGAGAGTGGCAGCATGTCGTGACACAAGCAGTTGCAGGCTGGTGCCATTCATCAGGAAAGACAGGTACGCAGGCCTGGAGAGCAGCGCATCAAGACGGCCTTACACAAGAGCTAGATCTCTGTGTCCTCCTCTAAGCTCCTTATACAAGACTTTTCCACGCCGATGTGTTGGCCGGAGCCTGCCCTTGCTCACGCAACGGGATTGATATACCATCACATCAATGACGCTCTTTTAAACCAATCCCATGCCATGCGATCATTCAATTGATAAAGCTTTGTAGTTCCCTGCTTACACAAGGGCTGGTTGTACTACAGCTTCATTGAGAATCACCAGGCTTGTCAAAGTCGCAGAAATGTTACGTTACACTGACATTTCATTCATAAATCCAGCCGTTGACCAATTCTACGGGGTGTGCCGGATTAGAAACAAAAGGAGAAAACAGTTATCATTGCCTGAAATAGACTGAAAGGTAACAAATGAGCTATTGTGGACAGTGAACTGGACACCTCTTTTCCTCATCGGTCACACTAATACCAGACGGTGTAAACAAATCTTCTAAAAAAAACGCGGGTCTATGTCAACACCTTCCAGCTTATTTACAACGGGATTCCATGCTCTTCACTGAGTGTACTACAAACGGCTGCTGCAACTGGACACCCGCTTCTGGATGATTACAAACATCTTATTCAACACAACTTGTTTGCAACGCCACCAACGTTATGTCAGGATTTGAAAACACACAAAAGACAGGGATGACAGCGAGGGAGGAGGAGGAGGAGGAGGAGGAGGGGAGGAGGTGAAGGAGGTGGAGGAGGAGGAGTAGGAGGAGGAGTAGGAGGAGGAGGAGGGGAGGAGGTGAAGGAGGTGGAGGAGGAGGAGTAGGAGGAGGAGTAGGAGGAGGAGTAGGAGGAGGAGGAGGAGGAGCAGCAGCAGAAGCAGCAGCAGCGGGAGCAGCGGGAGCAAGAGGAGCTAGAGCAGGAGGAGCAGCATGAAATGCATAAGACGCATGAAGAAGTGGAAAACAAGAGGACTAGGGGAAGGAGGAGGAGCTGGCGGAGAAGGGGACGAAGGAGAAAGAACAGGACTAACAAGAGGAGAAGGAACGTGGAGGGAGGGGGTGAAAGACGACCAAAAAGAGACTGGGAGAAGAGGAGGAAGAAGTAGGGAAGGAGGAGGAGCGGGACGAGAAGGAGGACGAAAACAAGGGGGCGCAGGAAGGCGAGGACAAGGTCAAAGACAATAAAGAGGTGAGGCAGAAGGAGGGATGACCATGCGCAGAATGAGAAGAAGCAGCAGATGAAGAAAATACAGGAGTACGATATGCAGGGGCAGGTGGAAGAGTTGGAGAATAAACAGCAGGGCTGGAGGTGGAGGAGGAGCAGGATTAGAAGAAATAAGAAGAGGAGCAGCAGGGAAAGTGGGGCAGGAATGGGAACCGAAAGAGAAGCAGGAGGCGGACGAGAAAGAGGATGGATGATTAGGAGTTGATCGTGGACCACGAGTAGGAGGAAGCTAGAGGCAACGGATGTGACAACGAAGGTGGCGGGAAGAAAAAAAAGTAGGTGAGCCGAAGCCCAAATTGTGGTGTTACTTAATTGGCAGGTCAGATAAGTTTCAAAAGCAGCATTTCGAGTCGTTAACTTTCCTACAAGTTTTGAAAAAGGCAAGCATAGTCGACTAGCGACACAGATGTGGCGGTCATTTGTTAGCATTAAACCAAAATCACTGGCTTGAGCACATTATTACAATATTCGAGATTAACATACCCCTTGCTCAAATACATTGTATTCTGATTATTGCTTTCTAAATCCCGCCTTACGTCCACGGTGATCCATCAGTGCAGCTATAGGCAGGGTGGGGCAGGCAGGGGGAGGGGGGGGGTAGGGGGGGGATAGGGGTGGGGGTGGAAAGCGGGGTAGAGGAAGGCTACATACACGCAACTGGCCTGGCCCTTCACACAGCCCCCAGCCCTGACAGTGACGCCCTAAGCCTCCCCCCCTTCTTCCCCACAGGCCAAACTCCACTGCAGCCAGCTCCCAGCCCCAATTAGAAAAGGCGGCCTTCAAACCACGAAGCCACGGTGTAATCATCCTCGACAGACGTTTCCTTATCATTTTTCAACAGCCGCTTCCAACGACAACTGGAAGCTGAAGGGGGGGGGGGGGGGGGGGGGGGGCGGGAGAGAGGGAAGGCGAGGAGGAGGGGATGGGGGCGGGACGAGGACCTCCAGAAGACACGACCCCCAGACAAAGGCTCTATCTGGCTCGTGTTCTCCAAAGCAGCTCCCGGGATTTTTTCCCGCTCGCTAATGAGAAAACTATGAATCATAAGAAGCGGGGTCGAGGCGACAGCTTTGGGGGCAAACAGAGCACGCCCCCATGGCAAGGGTGGTGGTTTATGGGCAGGCAGAATGGAGCGCCGGGGGGCGGCCCTCTCTGGTCAGCTGGCAACCAACTCGTGACGTCCCGCCCCACCATCCCGGCATGCCACGCCCCTCGCAGCTCTGTGCTGTAAGCCTTCCCCACCTTCACAGCTCAGTCATTTCGACTGTCAGTAAAACTTCCTAGTCTTCACAGCTCCCAGCATCTACGACTGTCAGTAAACCTGTCTAATTTTCAATTCTCTCATTAGCTACGACTGTCACTAAACCTTTCTAGTCTTCAAAGTTCCCATAGCTACAATCGTCAGTAAACCTTTCTAGTCTTCAAAGCTTCCATTGACTACGACCGTCGACAAACCTTTCAAGTCTCCGAAGCATCTATTAGCTATGATTGTCAGTAAACCTTTCTAGTCTTCACAGCTCCCAGACGCTAGGACTGTCAGTGGAAAGCGCTTAGCACCTTCACAGCTCCCAGACGCTAGGACTGTCAGTGGAGAGCGCTTAGCACCTTCACATCGACGTCTGCAAACTCCAGGGAGGGTTTCCTGAGCAGCGCTTTGCGATATTTTATTAACCCTGCCTGGGGATTTCCGTGTTGTGCGTGGTGCGTACAGTACACTGCAGAGAGCAGGCTAGAGGCTCAGGCAGCATCCATCCCACTCAACAACTATATTCCTCAGCGATGGGTTCTCAGCAATTGTCGCTTGGTAAGGTTAATGTCTGCGGTTGCAAAAGTTTACGTCTTCTTAGGGCAGTGCGCGGCGCGTGTCTTCGTAACACTTGGCACCACACCTTGCAACGTTGCTTGTCCACTCACCTTTACCTTCCTCCTTTGCAGCACCTTGTAACGTTGTTAAGTGTCCCACCTGTGCCCACCTTTCACCATTGAATACGCTCACAAGAACTTCCTTCACAGTCAAACGCCGCGCACTTCACACGCACAAACCAAAGTATCACCTGTGCCATCTCCTGCTCTGCCTGTCCTGGCGCTCAGCACATTGGAGAGAAAAGCGTACACTCAACACAAGATTCAAAGAAGTGGCCGACACGCCGTACAACAGAGGCACACCAATAGCATCGCACTTCAACAGCCCCTCTCACTCACACACCAATAGCATCGCACTTCAACAGCCCCTCTCACTCGCACACCAATAGCATCGCACTTCAACAGCCCCTCTCACTCGCACACCAATAGCATCGCACTTCAACAGCCCCTCTCACTCACTTGCATACGTCTAAGCCCGCATCCTGTGGACAGCAAGGGGTGACTCGGTACACCGCAAGCACATCTCGCTCCTGGACACCAAAGACCCAAATGGAAACCTCAGCACCTGAACACCTTCCTCCCCCCACGTAACCTGGCTCGTGTTGTTGGCATACTCTTTCCTTCCCTCTATTGCTTTCTTCCTTCTGTCTGCTTTCTACCCTTTATTCTTCCACGACATGTGTCAGCCTCCACGTGCTCCCCGTTTTCTGCCCACATGGAGATGTTCAACCTTCTTCAACCTCGATTTCTACCACTTCCCAGCCGCTCTTTCCCGCACCTGAACGTGTTTTGCAGCTGAGTTTTTCTGTTCGTTTTCGTGTTGGATTGTTTTGTCCTGACGAAGAGTGTTTCACTCGAAACGTCAACAGTGTTGCCTTTTTATACATGCCCGGAACAGTGCCGTGGTCGAAATTTACATGAATATTATTGTGTAAATAGTTACCTCAAAAGAGGTACGGGAACAAAAACTGAAGAAAAAAAACATTGCTTAAAGGTGAGAATACAGATTGGAATCTGTTAAACATCTTGATAGACTCTTTGACTCACTCCATAAATGGAGAGGGGGGCGGCAGGTGGGAGGGGTTTGCTGACAGGCGTGCTATAGGAATGCACCAAGGAGATCAACTCCAGCAATCATAGCGCTCGCGAAGCCCAAAGCTTTTCTCGGACTTGCACCCGTTCACCCGAACGCTCACCGTGAACTTATTATAACATAAGGTATACTTTATTCATCCATAATATGAAAATGATATTTCACTGGTATTATGTAAATGGCGATGTGCAACAGAAACTTTGCAATGTAAAACAAAAAGTGGCGAGCAAGAGGTGATATAACAAGAAGGGCAAAGCCCATATGACTCACATGTTTGACCTTGACCTTTACATGACCTTGACCTTCAGGTGACTTTCAAGGTCAAGGCCAATCAACTACACCTAGCAATGACACCATACACTAAACTAAGAAATGCTTTACACATTTATTATACCAAAATACATGTGGCCTTGACCCAAGGTCAAGGACATCGAAGGTCATGCAACACAAAGCTGTTATTTCAAGACATATGAAGCACAATGGTGCTTATTGGCACTTTCTACCATGAGATATGGTCACTTTTAGTGGTTCACTACCCCATTTTGGTCACATTTCATAAGGGTCAAAGTGACCTTGACCTTGATGATATGTGACCAAATGTGTCTCATGATGAAAGTATAACATGTGCCCCACATAATTATTAAGTTTGAAACAGTTATCTTCCATAGTTCAGGGTCAAGGTCACTTCAAAATATGTATACAATCCAACTTTGAAGAGCTTCTGTGACCTTGACCTTGAATCAAGGTATGTCAAACTGGTGTCAAAAGATAGGGCTTACTTTGCCCTATATACCATGTATAGGTGAGGTATCCAATCTCAAAAACTTCAGAGAAAATTGAGAAAATGTGAAAAATGGCTGTTTTGTATACAACATTTATGGCCCCTGCGACCTTGACCTTGAAGCAAGGTTAAGTCACTATGTGTGTTTTTTGAGGCCTTGTCATCATACACCATCATGCCACATTTGGTGTTGATAGACTTAATAGTCTCCGAGAAAAATCCAACGTTAAAGTTTTCGGACGCCCGGACGCCCGGACGCCCGGACGGACGAAACGGGTGAGTACATAGACTCACTTTTGCTTCGCATGTGAGTCAAAAATTAATGTTCAAACGCTCTTCTCTCAACTCTTTGATAGCTGTCGATACGGACTACTGTCCACAAGAAAGTGGGCTGTTTGCAGGTGCTACAAAACATCTAGGGCCTGTGGACTCCCGATGAAGGCCAGTCTGCCACACGCAGTCACCAAGGCCCGGGGCACGCGCTGCTTGAAGCTGCCCGCGCTGCAGTTCCCAAAGTGAGCACAAAGGCCCAGGGACCAGAGGCACGGCACCAGAGAAAGGCACCGCGCGGCACGCACCACGAGTTGGAGTCAGTCTGCTTCCTGAAAACTTCGAGTCTGAGCAAGCGAGTGTAGGAACGACCCTCGCAGTTCGAGTAAAACCATTGTAGCTAGCACTCAAGTTAGCCAGAAGATGGTTATGAGCAACCACTCCACAGATCAAGAAATGTCGCTCACAACCTGTTTCCATTCATGGTTTGTACCCTTCTGTTTGTATATATACCGTGTCTACAGAGTACAGTCCAGTGTGAGAGGCGTTTCAGATATCTGGAGTGATGTACATGTGGTTCGTTATACTTCGGGGATAACCTTGTCGATCTACATGGGTTTCATGACTAGAAAATATGTTCATAACGATTTTAGTAACAATATTAACACAATTAACAGCAAACCTCACTCCAAGCCAAATGACTGATTCGACAGTAGAAAATGTTAGAGTGCAAAATGTGAAAAGCAACTATTTGTTTGGATCTTCCCATCAGAACGTTGCACCCTGTAAGGTCTTATGCCCTTCTATGGTCATTCTCACGAGCATGGACACGTAACCATTATCAAGAACTGTTGCCTGAGCTGCCCTTACGCCAGACTGAACTGATCTGTTTGACGGTGTGCAACTTCGGGAATATCATAATATTTTCCACGAAAGCGACTCCCTCTCCGAGAAGTCTCGGCTTAAAAACCCATATACCTGGCCTCCACGACGGACATTTACGTCATTGCGGTTATTGTCGTTCCCCGTTTCCCACACACACAGCCGGGGGAGAAAAAACCCATCCGTTAGGACGCTCCAGATTCTGTATCGCTCTCCCTGCAACCCAAGACCCAACATCGACCGCGGACTTACGCACGCACAGCCCACGCTCGCCTCCGCGCCTGTGCTGCTTGTGTCAGTGTAGGCACCAGTCACCACCACCACCACCACCACCACCACCACCACCACCATCACCACCTACACCACCACTACCACCACCACCACCACCACCACCACCACCACCACCACCACTACCACCACCACCACCACCACCACCACAACCTATACCACCACTACCACCACCACCACCTACACCACCACTACCACCACCACCAC
Organism: Theodoxus fluviatilis; assembly: GCA_034096865.1. NCBI lineage: Eukaryota > Metazoa > Mollusca > Gastropoda > Cycloneritida > Neritidae > Theodoxus > Theodoxus fluviatilis. Next base: position 51,669 of record JAWQFJ010001471.1, on the reverse strand, counting down.
CACCACCACCTACACCACCACTACCACCACCACCACCACCACCTACACCTACACCACCACCACCACCACCACCACTACTCACCACCACCACCACCACCACCACCACCACCTACACCTACACCACCACCACCACCACCACCATAACCACCACCACCACCATAACCACCACCAACACCAACACCACCACCACCACCACCACCACCACCACCACCACCACCACCATAACCACCACTCTCTTTCTCAACTACCCACACCTCCACGCTTTCTCCATAACTCATAACTCATATCATTTTATTAATCCATAAGAAAATTAAATCGGTCAACAGCATACATGGGTCATTAATCATTATAAAAGTTATAATAAACTCAGAAAAACCATGATAATGAAATCAATTAATATGTATGACTACAATGCCTTTTTACTTGCACACAGCATGACACACCAACACATGCATACATGCAAACATACATACATACATTCATACTAAGCTAGATAGTTATACATGCTAGTGTCCACACCAACACACACAGTGCCAAAATTACCAAAAATAATTCACCATGACCTTAAATCTAACATAAAGAAGTTCTGTTAAAAAGCATCACTGATAGTCTGTGGCCAGAACAATGGCTTGGTTGCTGTTAAAATATCTGACAACTGAAGGAATAAAAGAACGCCGAAAACGCTCTGTTCGGCACGGAGGCATGATAAATCTTCCAACTAAACCACCCTTCATTCAGTAATAATTTCTTCCAAATACCACTATTTCAATAACGACGACGACAAAAACAACAACAACAAGAAGGGCAAAGCCCATACGACTCACATGATTGACCTTGACCTTTATATGACCTTGACCTTCAGGCGCCCCTCAAGGTCAAGGTCAAACAACTAAACATAGCAATGACATCATACACTAAGAAATGCTTTACACATTTTTCCTACCAAAATACATGTGACCTTGACTCAAGGTCAAGGTCATCCAAGGTCATGCAACACAAAGCTGTTAATTCAAGACATAGGAAGCACAATGGTGCTTATTGGCACTTTCTACCATGAGATATGGTCAATTTTAGTGGTTCACTACCCCATTTTGGTCACATTTCATAAGGGTCAAAGTGACCTTGACCTTGATGATATGTGACCAAATGTGTCTCATGATGAAGGTATAACATGTGTACTACAATGTTATGAAGTTTGGAACAGTTATCTTCCATAGTTCAGGGGCAAGGTCGCTTCAAAATATGTATACAATCCAACTTTGAAGAGCTCCTGTGACCTTGACCTTGAAACAAGGTCACCCAAACTGGTATCAAAAGATAGGGCTTACTTTGCCCTATATACCATATATAGTTGAGGTATCCAATCTTAAAAACTTCAGAGAAAATTGAGAAAATGTGAAAAATGGCTGTTTTGTATACAACATTTATGGCCCCTGCGACCTTGACCTTGAAGCAAGGACAAGTCACTATGTATGTTTTTTGAGGCCTTGTCATCATACACCATCATGCCACATTTGGTGTTGATAGACTTAATAGTCTCCGAGAAAAATCCAACGTTAAAGTTTTCGGACGCCCGGACGCCCGGACGGACGAAACGGGTGAGTACATAGACTCACTTTTGCTTCGCATGTGAGTCAAAAATCTTCCTCCATCGAGCTCTATCCTCTGTGGCTCGCTGTGAGTCAGCAAAGGTCAAGCCTGTCCACTCTTTGATGTTGTCTTCCCACCTCTTTCTCTGCCTGCCTCTCTTTCTCCCACCTGGTGCGGTACCTTGCAGGATGGTCTTGGCCAGCCCACTGCCTCTTGACACGTGACCGTACCACTTCAGCTTTCTGCTTTTCACGATTGAGAGCAGGTCTTCGTACTGTCCAATTGTTCTCCTGATCCTGTTGCTGACTTCCTCACTCGTGACATGGTCTTTATATGAGATGTTTAGAATCTTGCGGACTCGCATGCATACAAGAATACGGAGATGGCCAGCGTGCGCATGAGCCTGATCTTCGACGCGAGAGTGATATTTCTGTCACGCCATATTGGCTTCAACCTTGCCAATGCTGCTAAACAACAACAACAACAACACAACTTCTCACAACTTTTACCACAAAGTGTAACTTCAACCAACAACGCTTTCCAATCCATACTATTCTTCTACAACAACATCATCATCATCATCATCATCATCATCATCATCATCATCATCATCATCATCATCGACTTCTTATAACGTGCACCACAAAGTGTGGATCAGCCAATGCCTCCTTCCCATCTATAATGTACGTCAACAACAACAACAACAACAACATCGACAAATCTTACAGCCATCAGAATACTGCGACCAAAGGCCAAAGGCTAAAGGCCAAATCTTGCCACCGATTGACCCCAAAATGCGACAAGGGCATGGATGCAACCTTAAGACTTTTTCTCCAGAAACGCCATGCAGTCTCTCCCCATTCTAGTAAACTAGAGATTTCGCCTACCGCTGCAGCTTGGCTGGTCATTCGACATGGGTAGGATCACATCTGTTCCACTGATGTTGCGAAGAATTTCCCACTTCTTGTGAATGAGTGACCGTTCATCATTTCCGTCCACCCGCAATTTTTCATCGGCCGTCCTTGCAGCGTACCTGACGATGCCGATGACGAGAACGAGAGAAAAGGCCAACAGCGATTTCCTCTCGCCATGTAAGCAACTGAGCGCCATGAGCACGTAAAGGGGTGGGGGGGGGGGGGGGGGGTAGAGGCGAGGAGGAGTGGGGGTAACGAGGGGAGGGGGACGTCGACAAAAGAAAAACCCAGTGTCCACTATTGGGCAAGCTGTCCTGCCTCCTGCTTCTTGATGATGATTAACGCGTCAGCATGGGGACTGAACACGGGCTGATAAGGGGCCCAAAGGGAGAGCGAACAAAGAAGATGTCTGCTGCTTCCCATGGAATCTCGGGAGCTGTCTCGTCTTTCCCCCTCCTCCCCCCCTCCCTCCCCTTTTGTCCCCCGTCCCTCACCCCTCTCACTCGTCTTTTTCTCCTCCCCCTGCAAGGGCCACGGCCCCTACTATGACACTAGGCTTGCCTCTTGCACTGCCGTTCGTCTTGTGTTGAGTGTGTTAAAATCCCCACACTGACATGTACATACTCACGAACATGCACAAAAACATACGTGCTCACGAACGCGCAAGCACACACACACACACACACAGACACACAAACACACACAAACACACACACACACACACACACTTACACTCCACACGACACACACACACACACACACACACACACACACACACACACACACCCCCACACCCACACACACACAGACACAGACACAAACACACACACATACACAAACACACGCACAAATACACACAAACGCACAAACACACACACACACATACACTCAAACACAAACACAAACACACAAACATAAACACAGCGCCGAGTGCATCACAGTGCCTGCACACAAGCGAACACAAACGCTGCATACAAACGACAGGATTTCGTGACATCAACTGTGTTCGAAAGAGTGCAAGTTGCAACGAGACTGGTGCGGATCGCGAGTGAAGCTGTCCTAGGAGCACCAAGGCTGTTGACAAGGCCCACACGATCCGAGAGACAGAGATGGAAAAGGCAATATAAAAATACACGAGTTGACGGGCTACTGCGGACAATTGTGGCGTAAACACTGTGCCGCAAAATCCGAAAGCGACTGATCCGGTCTTTCATCCACGTTTTTTCCGACTCTGTTGACGCCTCCTCCTGGGAGTCCTGCCTCTGCAAGCGACGCCCTCCTCTCCTGCGCAGCGCCTTCCTGCAGGCACCCTGCTGCCGCCACACAGCGCGGTCACCTAGAGCTGTTAGAAGTCTTCCCTGCCAGAGGAGTCAGTCCACTGCGTGGTGAGAGACTACCACAGCGCGGCGCCAGTGGACGCGGGGGCGGCAAAGACGGCGAAGCCAGAAATGTCCCCATGCCTGATGCACAAGGTTCCAACCGTAGGAAGGGTTCAACGTCTCATGGACAAAAACACGGGGCAGCCTGAGGCCAGGCAGGCTAGAGGAGGTGCTCCACTCCTTGTGCTCTTCCAGTCACTGCCTGCCCGCCCTGCCTCTACCGGCCCTCACTACCCGCCCGCTCTGCCTCTACCGGCCCTCACTGCCCGCCCGCTCTATCTCTACCGGCCCTCACTGCCCGCCCGACCTGCCTCTACCGGCCCTCACTGCCCGCCCGCTCTATCTCTACCGGCCCTCACTGCCCGCCCGCTCTGCCTCTACCGGCCCTCACTGCCCGCCCGCTCTATCTCTACCGGCCCTCACTGCCCGCCCGACCTGCCTCTACCGGCCCTCACTGCCCGCCCGCTCTATCTCTACCGGCCCTCACTGCCCGCCCGCTCTATCTCTACCGGCCCTCACTGCCCGCCCGACCTGCCTCTACCGGCCCTCACTGCCCGCCCGCTCTGCCTCTACCGGCCCTCATTGCCCGCCCGACCTGCCTCTACCGGCCCTCACTGCCCGCCCGCTCTGCCTCTACCGGCCCTCACTGCCCTCCCGCTCTGCCTCTACCGGCCCTCACTGCCCGCCCGACCTGCCTCTACCGGCCCTCACTGCCCGCCCGCTCTGCCTCTACCGGCCCTCACTGCCCGCCCGCTCTGCCTCTACCGGCCCTCACTGCCCGCCCGCTCTATCTCTACCGGCCCTCACTGCCCGCCCGCTCTATCTCTACCGGCCCTCACTGCCCGCCCGCTCTATCTCTACCGGCCCTCATTGCCCGCCCGACCTGCCTCTACCGGCCCTCACTGCCCGCCCGCTCTGCCTCTACCGGCCCTCACTGCCCGCCCGACCTGCCTCTACCGGCTCTCACTGCCCGCCCGCTCTATCTCTACCGGCCCTCACTGCCCGCCCGCTCTATCTCTACCGGCCCTCATTGCCCGCCCGCTCTGCCTCTACCGGCCCTCACTGCCCGCCCGCTCTGCCTCTAGCGGCCCTCACTGCCCGCCCGCTCTGCCTCTACCGGCCCTCACTGCCCGCCCGACCTGCCTCTACCGGCCCTCACTGCCCGCCCGCTCTATCTCTACCGGCCCTCACTGCCCGCCCGCTCTATCTCTACCGGCCCTCATTGCCCGCCCGACCTGCCTCTACCGGCCCTCACTGACCGCCCGCTCTATCTCTAGCGGCCCTCACTGCCCGCCCGACCTGCCTCTACCGGCCCTCACTGCCCGCCCGCTCTGCCTCTACCGGCCCTCACTGCCCGCCCGCTCTATCTCTAGCGGCCCTCACTGCCCGCCCGACCTGCCTCTACCGGCCCTCACTGCCCGCCCGCTCTGCCTCTACCGGCCCTCACTGCCCGCCCGCTCTGCCTCTACCGGCCCTCACTGCCCGCCCGCTCTATCTCTAGCGGCCCTCACTGCCCGCCCGACCTGCCTCTACCGGCCCTCACTGCCCGCCCGCTCTGCCTCTACCGGCCCTCATTTTCCTTCCCAAACTTCAACTTGCTGTGCCAGTGCCCGAGAGTGCGCGCGTACGTGGAAGTGTGAACGCACGGGCATATGAGTTTGCGTGTGCGAGCGTGCGTTTCTATGTGCACGCATGCATGCGAGCCTGTGTGCTTGCGCGCATGCATGTGTGTGTATGTGTGTGTGTGTGTGTGTGTGTGTGTGTGTGTGTGTGTGTGCGCGCGCGCGCGCGCGCGTCCATATGTGCGTTTAGATAAGCGGTGGTTGGGTGGGGATGGGATGTGGGGGGTAAGGTGCTTGTGACTGTGTACGTGTGTGTGCGTGAATATGCGTGCGTGGGCGCGCACGCGCGTGTGTATGAAGTTTTTTTTATAAAGAGAAATAGTTAAGTTTTGCTGACACGGGGCAGAAAGGAGACAAGCAAAAATGCAAAGAAGACGGGAATAAAATATAGTAGAAGAGACGCGGTACAGAGACGTGTGAAGACAGGACGGAGGCTGATGGAATGCCTGGATGGGTGGAAAGAGAGAATAGAAAGCACTGACAACAAGGAGTCCTACCTTCAGACGCTGGGACACGGGGTCGAAGATGAGCTTGATGCCGTCTTGTGACAGGTTCAACACCAGGTCCATCTGCAGCGGGTGCTGTCAAGAGACAGGCAGGCAGTTAAGCAGAAGTCTTCAGACAACGCCATGGATACAGTATAAGTGGAGACAGGCTGATGCCGTAGGTAGAATGCAAGGAACATGACCTGCAGAGGTGAAAAACGTATTGTTCAGCATAACTTCGAATCGCTTTCTCTTCATCAATTCGATTCGAACAGACTGAAACCTTTCCCGCAGAAGCAGATGAACGGACCAGCTGAGGAAAGAGAATCGAACAAAGGGACATACATCATAAACAAATCTTTGAACATGTGCTTGTAAAATGTTTACGCCATCTCGTCACGTACGCAAGTCTGAACAGTCCACATTTCGAGAATGCTTTTCTTCTGAGCTCCTGCCTGTGATCTCCTGTAGCTGCCGCCCTTGGTAGAGCTCCTGTAGTTCCAGTAGCTTCAGTAGCTCAACCAAGGACGGCCCTATACAGCCACAGAGGCTACCGCAAAGCCGAGGAGCCAGGGATTGCAGCTTATTGGGGCCAGGGTGGAGGAGGGGCTGGGGATGGGGGTGGGGGTGGGGGGAAGGGGAGGCATCAAGCGGCATAGGCCGTGTGCTACTCTCGTTGCAGTCAATGCTCACACCAGCGACACGGTGAAACTGTCAATTCAAACGCCATCGTCGTGCCAGGGAGACCATGCTAGACCATGTGGCAGACCTACGTAAAGTTCCTTATAAAGTGCGGTGATTTCGGACAAGTGTGATGTAGAGCCCTCAAATCCATTATTATCCATTCACTACCTTCAAGCATTTAGAGCACGATTCCTGGTGGATCAGGCGCCAATCAAATCTCTATCATCATCGTCGTCGTCGTCAGTTTCATCATGAAGCGATACGTCCTCATTTCGATCACTCTTGCACACTTGTCGTTTCACAAATACAGCTCAGAGACTTGCACCAGCCCCAGGGCCGGACCCAGGGGGGGGTTCCAGGGGTTCCGGAACCCCCCCCCCCCTAGAAAAAGCATGTACCTTGGTTTGAGTTTTTTTAAAATATATTTTTTGTGTGTGTCTCCAAAAACAATGCTGCTCTTACCCCTCAAAACAAGGCCCAGAATGCACCAGATTGCACAGATTTTAACCGTTTTTCAAAAAATTTCCGGGGGGGCATGCCCCCGGACCCCCCTAGTTTGCGCGCCTGCTTCGCCACTTCGCTGATTTGTCCCCCCCAACCAAAAAGGAACCCCCCCCCCACAACTCATTTGGTCCGGCCCTGAGCCCATATTCCCACTTTCGACATAATCATTCCATCTCCACACGGCAACAGCAGCATGCTTTCGCACAGCATGAGCACCTAGCTCCTGGCATCAACATACGTCATCTCGGAACGTCTTCATTTCTCATCACTAAACATGCAAAAGCGTCAGCTGATACCGCTGCATTTCTTCTAGCAGCGGTGCCGGTGTTGCCGCGACTGCTTAAGTGGTGGTGGTTAATGAGAATTTCCGTGTGTGTGTGTGTGTGTGTGTGTGTGTGTGTGTGTGTGGGTGTATGTGTGTGAGTCTATGTGAGTCTGTGTGTGTGCGAGTGTGCGTGTGTGTGCGTGCGCGCAGGACATTTATTCGGTGAACGTTTACACACTGTACACAGGCTGCTACAGATGATGCAGCACAAAATAAATAAATGGAAACGAGTAACAAAATCTGCGCGCAAGACGTAACTAACTCCCATTGTTGGGGGTGTAAAAAGTTCCCAGAGTCAACCACCTGGGGAACAATTTCAAGGTGTGACTAAAAGAGATCCAGACAAGAGGATTAAAACCTAGGCTGTGTGGGAGTTTCCAAATATAGCAACCGTATCGGATTCCCATGACTACGGGGATATTCAACAGAGAAATTCAATCCAAAATAATTTCTAGCGCTGCCTGCGGGGGTAAAAAATGAGGACAAGGCCCACTCTAGAAATAGCTGCGGTATCAGAAGTGAGAATCAGTGCAGAGAGTGTGCCTTGGGAAAGGTGCTATCGCCAGATTGTTCCAGAAAACTCCTGCTTCACCCTGCCATGTTGACAGATCAGTGCAGAGTGAGGGTGTCATATTCCTCCCATGTGCCACTTCCGGCCACCACAGTGTAGGCGGTGTTGAGAAACACAGTTACGTATATATATATACACGTTTCCATTCAACAGAACAGCTAAGGAGTTCATCCTCTGATTAGAGGTGAACTGATGCATACTATAATTTTTAATGTGCATCATCATCATCAGCAGCAGCAGCAGCAGCAGCAGCAGCAGCAATCATCATCATCATCATCATCATCATCATCATCATCGTCGTCGTCGTCGTCGTCGTCGTTGTTACTAGAACCGTTTCATATCATACACAAGCTACTACAGAAGGGATACTTCACTCGCATTAACCAATCACAACAGCGAGACACTATTTGGTCGGGATTTTTCGTCACTAAAAGCCAGATCGTCAACACAACGACAAAGCGACTCGTATGTTAGTGGTCCCCTGTGGCTTAGGAGTAAGAATAGACCAACCATGTATCCTATGCAATTCGTAAAACGTGAATTACTTGGGAAATCAAGACTTAACTTAGTCTTTCTCAAACCCGTTCTAGTGTTTTTCGTGGTCAGTGGCCTTACCTAGCCTACATTGGCTGATAGACTATTAAACTTCATTCATTCATTCTGGAAGTGGAATATTCAGGACGGGCGGACATCTAGAATACGGTAGGGGCAGTCTGTGACGACAGATTTGACTCCCAGTCTAGTCCCAGTCTGAATGCTGCACAGCAAGCTGGATGCTGCACACCACACTGGAGGTTGCACACCACTCTGGAGGATGCACACCACACTGGAGGCTGCACACCACACTGGAGGCTGCACACCACACTGGAGACTGCACACCACACTGGAGGCTGCACACCACACTGGAGGCTGCACACCACACTGGAGGCTGCACAGCAAGCTGAATGCTGCACAACACTCTGGAGGCTGCACACCACACTGGTGGCTGCACACCACACTGGAGGCTGCACACCACACTGAAGGCTGCACACCACACTGGAGGCTGCACACCACACTGGAGGCTGCACACCACACTGGAGGCTGCACACCACACTGGAGGCTGCACATCAAGCTGAATGCTGCACAACACTCTGGAGGCTGCACACCACACTGGTGGCTGCACACCACACTGGAGGCTGCACACTACACTGGAGGCTGCACACCACACTGGAGGCTGCACACCATACTGGAGGCAGCACACCACACTGGAGGCTGCACACCACTCTGGAGGCTGCACACCACACTGGAGGCAGCACACCACACTGGAGGCTGCACACCACACTGGAGGCTGCACACCACACTGGAGGCTGCACACCACACTGGAGGCAGCACACCACTCTGGAGGCTGCACACCACACCACACTGGAGGCTGCACACCACACTGGAGGCTGCACACCACACTGGAGGCAGCACACCACACTGGAGGCTGCACACCACTCTGGAGGCTGCACACCACACTGGAGGCAGCACACCACACTGGAGGCTGCACACCACACTGGAGGCTGCACACCACACTGGAGGCTGCACACCACACTGGAGGCTGCACACCACTCTGGAGGCTGCACACCACACTGGAGGCTGCACACCACACTGGAGGCAGCACACCACACTGGAGGCTGCACACCACTCTGGAGGCTGCACACCACACTGGAGGCTGCACACCACACTGGAGGCTGCACACCACACTGGAGGCTGCACACCACCTGGAGGCTGCACACCACACTGGAGGCTGCACACCACACTGGAGGCTGCACACCACACTGGAGGCTGCACACCACACTGGAGGCTGCACACCACACTGGAGGCTGCACACCACACTGGAGGCTGCACACCACACTGGAGGCTGCACACCACACTGGAGGCTGCACACCACACTGGAGGCTGCACACCACACTGGAGGCTGCACACCACACTGGAGGCTGCACACCACACTGGAGGCTGCACACCACACTGGAGGCTGCACACCACACTGGAGGCTGCACACCACACTGGAGGCTGCACACCACACCACACTGGAGGCTGCACACCACACTGGAGGCTGCACACCACACTGGAGGCTGCACACCACACTGGAGGCTGCACATCAAGCTGAATGCTGCACAACACTCTGGAGGCTGCACACCACACTGGTGGCTGCACACCACACTGGAGGCTGCACACCACACTGGAGGCTGCACACCACACTGGAGGCTGCACACCACACTGGAGGCTGCACACCACACTGGAGGCTGCACACCACACTGAAGGCTGCACACCACACTGGAGGCTGCACACCACACTGGAGACTGCACACCACACTGGAGGCTGCACACCACACTGGAGGCTGCACACCACACTGGAGGCTGCACACCACACTGGAGGCTGCACACCACACTGGAGGCTGCACACCACACTGGAGGCTGCACACCACACTGGAGGCTGCACACCACACTGGAGGCTGCACACCACACTGGAGGCTGCACACCACACTGGAGGCTGCACACCACACTGGAGACTGCACACCACACTGGAGGCTGCACACCACACTGGAGGCTGCACAGCAAGCTGAATGCTGCACAACACTCTGGAGGCTGCACACCACACTGGAGGCTGCACACCACACTGGAGGCTGCACAGCACGCTGGAGGCCGTCGAGCGGACGCGAAAAAAATGAGAAACTGCGGCTCCGAGGTTCTTGCATCGCCAGCAAACTTCCCAAAGCGGAGGCTCCCCACGCTTCTGGACACAGATTCTTTGAAGACAAGGCAAATGATAGATCAACCGTGCACAGATTGTGCAAAATCCACGTTCAAACCTCCATGCTGCGTAAGGGTTCCCATCACTTGTATTCTCGTTGTAGATGTGCAAACAAGACGGTGAAAGTAAACATCCCCTCTATAGCAACATGTCGAGGTTATTTTGATTATTTCGACTGTGAACAGCTTATTTTCAGTGGTTATATTAATTTCTTTTCGTTACAAACGTCCATAATATTGCAGTAAAACCAAAATTCTAGGAATGATTAAGATTACTGTTGTGCTGTATGCTTCACGGTGGCTGTACAAAGACCCGTGCTCTACTACTTGCGGTGACCAAGTGCGCCTTTGCCAAAGCGCAGACACGTGCCAATAGCAAGGGATGACCGAATGTTGGACATGCAAGGTTCTTGACACATACCCTCCGTTCCGTTGCATTCTGCTTCATCTCTGCTGCGCTGAAGCAGGCTCATGGGTTTTGATTGGTTGGTTATCTTTATTGACTTCAAATGCGCATTATCATTAAAAGTAGTTTCAGAGGCCCTCTTTGGATACATGATTCCCTAAAATGATTTTACATTCAATTGTAACCCTCTTGATCGAAGAGACGACTTAATAAAAGCATTAGGGTCCATTATCATTGATACACGATCTTTGGTGACGTTTCACCCAGTGGCAAGGGTGAACTTCCCGTTAAGGTCGCGCAGCAGCTGGAGCATCTCAGTAGGCGTGTCGCAACAAAAAACGTGTGTCTAAACATACAGTGTTCGTCGATACTTTCTTTGGACGATATAAATAGATCTCATGTCATTTTCGCGCCAAAAGTTTATTGCGCCATGCTGATAGGACAGTTGGTTCGCGCCTTTCTACAATTAGATTGGAGAGGTTTCCTAGGTCTATTCATATCGACGGATGATTTTCCCGATATCTTTTAGTACAGGGAACGATTTTTGTTACAAAAAACGTGTGTCCAAACATAGAACAGACGTTGATCTACGGACAGATCGGAAAATTCCCGGTCGATTGAAATGACAAGAAGCGTTTTATTTGCAGATCGACGAACGTTCTGAGTGGCTCGAACGTCATTTGTAGGGTTTTCCAGATCTATTCATAGATCGACGAACACTCTATGTTTAGACACACATTTTTTTGTTGCGACAAGGCGCTTTAACAGCTTCACACTAGAGTGCGCCGTTTGCTATGCATAGCAACATTGAAACTACAACGCCTGTAGCCGCATTTGGTTGGCTCATTCTAAACAGAATTAAATGGCAGTCACTCCACGGACTTGCACGATAAACCTGGTTCGAACCATAGAGTTTACAGTCATGGAGGTGGCAAACGTGTCGGTTGCTTTTAAATATCGAAGATATGAATGTTTCAGTGTTCTCATCATGGTTTGATATATGTAGTAAACGTCGGCATTTATGCCTGTAACGAAGTAGCAAACGACACACATTTTGGGATTCCCTTGACCTTCCTTTAGGAATGGTGATGGCTATCTCCCTTTTGTAATCAATGATAATCGACACTAATGCTTTTATTACAAGATACAAGATACAAGATACAAGATACTTTATTGTCCTCATTGATCACAAGGAAATTCGTTTTGTTGGTGACAAAAACATAATACATACATACAAAAACAAAAACAGTTCAACATTAATTAACTCAATCATATCGTTCAAGTTATGGAGTCCATCAGAGGCAATTCAATTTAATAGAGAAACATTTTACACCAAAACAAGTAATCACAGAAGGAACAAAGACACAAGCATGCACATCAAACAATCATCGTCACGCAATAACACATACCCGATCTTCATCCATAACACATGTACAAGAACACCCCCCACCCACCCCTCCCACCCCCCATCATGTTCATCATCCTGCATGCACATCAACAACCACACTCGCACAGCACACATAACACATACACGATCATCAACGCATAACGCATGCACCCCCCCCCCCCCACACACACACACACACACACACTCACATGTTACTCCTTGTTGTTACAGACATAGTTCACACCATTCATAGTCCTTTCTGTCACAGTTCACAGCACTACAAGTCCTCGTAGTCCCAGTTCACTTTACTCCAATCTCTCCGTCATATGTCACATCAATCCTGGTCACATAGTCACAACTCTCATCACTCATCCTCACAGTCACAGTTCACATCACCCACTCTTCAGTCACAGTTCGCGTCACTCCTGGTCCCACATTCACGTCAAGTCTCACAACAATCTTCATGCATACTACCCATTCACCGGGACTCGTTGAAGAGACGGATGGCTGTCGGGAGGAACGAATCCCTCATGCGGTTTGTTCTGGCAGGCCAGCACCTCAGGCGACGTGAGGATTCACGAGTGGGTTCGCATGACGCGAATGCCTGGTGCAGAGGGCGGCGGTCGTCAGATCGAATCTTGCCCATCTTCCTCAGGGCCACACTGGGGTAGCGATCACTGAGAGGCTGGAGGTCGGAGCCAGTGATGGCGCCGGCTTCATCCACGACCTTCTCCAGCCTCTCCATGTCGCCCTTCCTCACACTGCTGTGGTAACACAGCTGGTTGAAGGAGACGACGCTCTCAATCGTCGCCTGGTAGAAGAGGTGGAGAATCTCAGAGTTGACGCGAAACTGCCGCAGCTTTCTCAAGAAGAAAAGCCTCTGGTTCGCCCGCTTGCACACGGCGTCCACGTTCGGTGACCAATCGAGCTGGTTATCGATGATGGTGCCCAGGTATTTGTATGTATCAACCATCTCGACTGGTTCGCCCTTGATGACGATGGGATCGACCGTGGTCTTGTTGTCTCGTCGAAAGTCTATGATGAGCTCCTTGGTCTTGGTCACGTTTAGCTCCAGGAAGTTGTCGTCGCACCACTTCACCAGTTCCTCCACGGCATTTGTGTACGCCGATTCGTCCTTCTTCAGGATGAGACCTGACAGGGATGTGTCATCTGCGAACTTCAGCAGCAGGTTCATGAGATCCCTGAGGCGACAGTCGGCGGTGTACAGCGTGAAGAGCGAGGGTGACAGCACGCAGCCTTGAGGGGCGCCTGTGTTAGTGGTCGTCTAGTCGATCAAGAGTGATACAATTGAATGTGAAATCATTTTGGGGAGTCAAAGAGGGCCTCCAAAACCCCCTACTTTTAATGATGCTGTGGTTTCTAAGTAATTAAATAAACCAGCCAATCGAAACTCCTTAGCCTGCTACATCTTAGCAGCCATGAAGCAGCCATGAAGCAGCCATGAAGCAGAGTGCTACGGAACGCAGGGATAGACTTCTTTGTGACGGAGCTGCGCTTTATTATTTTCAATACTACGAGGTAGATCAAATCAACACAGAATAAAAATGTAATCAAAGTTGCTTTCCATGCAAGATTTCGGTACCTTTTACCGGAATAAAATATTAGCCAGTCAATAGACGAAAATAATATATTTCCCCCTCAATTTTGCCCCAAATAACTGTCGTTAGCAAATTCTGGTGTGTATATATGTAATTATCATGGAAAGTTTTTCGAGCCTAGAGCCCAAATTTTTCTGAGTAAAAGACTAAAAGAAAAATTATCCCTCCAGGTTTACTGGAGGTCCTACAGACTTTATCCCTCCAGGTTTACTGGAGGTCCTACAGACTTTATTAGTCTGTCTGTCTGTCTGTCTGTCTGTCTGTCTGTCTGTCTGTCTGTCTGTCTGTCCCGTCTCCACGGCCTATATCTCAAAAACTACTGGACGGATTTCCTTGAGATTTTGCACACTGACTGGAAGTTAGGTCCCATTCAATATTATCAAATTTTCAGAATCGAGGTTTTAAAAGAAAGTGACTTTTTTACATTTTGGTGTTTCAATGAAAACAATTCAACAGACTCCATTTTGCAAAATCTGTGACGTCATCATTTGACGTCGTATAACGTGACGTCATTTGCGAGGAGATTTTTTGAGAAGGGTGAATACGCCGTATCTGCGAACACTGTCGACAACTTCAAGGCTAGTACGTTAGACTACTTCTGGAAAGACAGCCCTACTATGTATAACCCAACCTGCTGCACCTAGACTGCATAATAGCCGCCACGCATGCAAGTCTAGCACTAGGAACTATTAAAATGCTACACAGCCTACCTCATAGAATTTTTCAAGTTTAAAAAGCTTGATGTAGCCACTGTTTACAATTGGCCCATGCACACGCTGCCATGGTGAAATCTCCGCAGTAAATCTGACCTAATTTCTGATTGGCCAAAACTACGAAAATGTGTCACGGGAAGTAACTCCTGTATAGTTTTGAATCATACAAATTCGCACTTTTAAAAGTCATTTTTCACTGTTTAATAGATACGATCGAAGAGGGAACTTTGTTGTTTTCAATCCCCAATACCATGTACTATCATAATATAATATGGGAACATCGTCCATATTTTGGCTGAGCGGACCTGTAGAAGGAGTTGTTATCCGAAGGCACGCCCTGCGGTCTATGTG
>JAWQFJ010001471.1:0-36335 GCA_034096865.1 Theodoxus fluviatilis | reverse complement strand
CCCTTCCCCCCACCCCCTCCCATCCCTCCCCCCCTCTCTCTCTCTCCTCACTCTATATATGTTGTCCTCGTCTCATCTTCTCCTCCTCTAGCATTATCTCTTCTCTTAATCTCTCTCTCCCCAATTCCAACACCCTATTCTTACTCATCATTCTCTTCTTTCCCTTTTCCTCACCCTTTTCACAGCTCCAAACCACAACCAATAACACCCCTCCCCCCCCCCACACCCCCCCCTACACACCTATAACTTCCCCTCTCACAACCTATCTCTTCTCACTTATATACTTCTTTTCGCGTTTTCGGATCACTCATCCTCTATCGGTATCCCCTCTACACTACTCTCTGTCTCTCTCTGATATACTCATGTTTTTTGATTGATACTATCTTGTGTCTCTCTCTTCTGTCTCTCTCTCCCGCACTTCCCTATCTCTCACTATCTCAACATTTATCATCGTTTAGCTTGTTTTGTCTTTTTTCTTGGTTGTTTGTTTATTGGTCAGATACTATATTTCTATCTCTCTCTCCCACCCACTAATATTACTCTCATTCTCTATTACATTCCTCCCCATTTTCAAAGATTCCCTCCCACCTCTCTTCTGTTCTCTCTCTCGTCTATGTCTATAATATATTGTATTCTCTTGTCTCTCTCTCTTTCTATCGCTATCTCTCCTCTCTATCTTTCTCTCTCTTCTATCTCTCCACATTTGAATATTTTGCTAATTCACTACCCTTTAAAATAAAGTTCGTTCGTTCGTTCTGTTCTTTCCGGACGAGCCCCCAAATGTGACGTACTTGTTCTTTGATCAAATTAACTCGTTTAAATGTCTAGGGGAAGAACCAAAGCACGCACCTTCATTCCTCCATTCACACGCTAGATGGTAATTGTCTAAATGAAGTAATGGCAAAAACGGTATCAATTCAAAGGAAGTAGTTTAATTTTCATGAATGCATTTACCAGTGAATGGTGACTGAGCGACAAACGCTACAATAAATGCATAGAATGCAAGTAGAAAATCAATTCAGTTCAGCAATTTGAAGCGAGACAAGTAAAAAGAAAACAATGAAAAGAAAGATGTCTGCCCGAGCCGAGGTAATTAACTAAATGTACTTATCTGACCCTTTCGATGAAAAACGTGCAGGTGGAGAAGCACGGACCTAAACCCCACGCTCACCGCGTTAGCACAGGAATTGGGGGGAGGGGGTCTGAGTGCACCGACATTGCAGCCGGTGACCCTGGAGGGAAATCACCACAGTCGATGAAACAGCTGAAACTTGGCATTCTTTCGTTCTCTCTCTCTCTCTCTGGCATTCCTTCTTCTTCTGCGTCGTATCGAGGGAACTGGCTCCTACTTCACTCTTGCGTACAGACCGAAGTCACCAGCGAAGAGTTCCACCGCTCTTGCGTACAGACCGACGTCACCAGCGAAGAGTTCCACCACTCTTGCGTACAGACCGTCGTCACCAGCGAAGAGTTCCACCACTCTTGCGTACAGACCGACGTCACCAGCGAAGAGTTCCGCCACTCTTGCGTACAGACCGTCGTCACCAGCGAAGAGTTCCACCACTCTTGCGTACAGACCGACGTCACCAGCGAAGAGTTCCACCTACACCGAGCAGGGCGCCGATGTCACTGCTCTTGCTGAAAATAAATGTTATGACGCCACGAGCAACAACTTGGTACTGGTAGTCTGTTGGCTTGGCCTAATGGCAGTGAATCGATAATAAACTTGGCAGAAATAGACCTTAAGTATCCTAAAATGTACAAGACCACTCAAATTTCATGAACTATCATCCATTTTTATACAATTTACAGTGCAAAATATGAAGCGAGGGAGTTTACAGAAAAGAACGTTATAATTCCTTTACAAACACGCAGTAACGTCAGTTGCCAAATGAATGGCTCAGATGGTAAAGCGCTGGACAATTGTAACGTTAGGTCATGCGTGAACGGATTCGAATCCGCGCTGAAATTTTTTTCGAACCCGACCTGTTTTTTGTGTTTTTGTGTGTGTTTTTCCCCCCCTCTTTTCTCAAGAGATTGTGGGTTTGAACCCAATTTTTTGTGTGTGCCAAAACCTGGAGGTTCAGCGTCAGCGGTTTTTATCGACGACACTGCTTTATGTCTGTCTGTCTGTCTGTCTGTCTGTCTGTCTGTCTGTCTGTCTGTCTGTCTGTCTGTCTGTCTGTCTGTCTGTCTGTCTGTCTGTCTGTCTCTCTCTCTCTCTCTCTCTCTCTCTCTCTCTCTCTCTCTCTCTCTCTCTCTCTCTCTCTCTCTCTCTCTCTCTCTCCCACCACCACCACCACCACCCCGCTCCCCTTGTTCTCTCATTCTTGCGGTTTTCACATCCGCTTTTCTCCAGCCGTCCAGCCGTCAAAAGCGACGCGTGGCGTGGAGGGGTCGTGTGGTACGAGGGGGTGGGTAGTGTGGTGCGAGGGGGTGGGTAGTGTGGCATGGATTAGCGCGCATTAACCTGCCACCCCATTATCGCTACCCCCACAACTCAACCAGGTGCCAGAATTAAGACCCGCATTTCGGAACCTACCATACGAAAATTCAAAGGGATTATTCTCTCCATCTGCATTGCAATAGTTGCAGCAAACTGTATTTAAGATGGATGTACGTAATCGAGTGAGCCAGATTATGAGTATTAAAAAAAGATGTTAGCTTTTTCAGTCTCTGTATTTGTTCTTTCTTTTTCACAAAGGCATATTCATAGCAGAAAGAATGAATTCTTGACTTTTGGGTCAAATTACTTAGGCCCCTAAAGATTTTGAAGGACGTTTGATCGAACGAAGTTCAAGCGACTTCAGCCTAGATTACTCAAGCACGGTCACTTCTTTTCCGCGACTGGAGAATGTCAGCCAATGAATGCAGACACACACACACACACGCACGCGCGCGCACACACACACACACACGCACGCACGCGCGCGCGCGCGCACACACACACACACATTCACCGCCTTGTAGGACTGCTTCCCAGGCAAAACTTTCTGCCTTTTTCTTCTAGTGCAGTCTCCAGGATGGCAACATCTCTGAAGTTTTCAAGTTCTTGATGCCTGCAAGCACTGCATGGCTAAGAAATGTGCATGGACAAGATACATACAGGTACAAGAGATGGACATCAGCAGCAATCAGTCTACCTGGGATGGTTCGTGCTGTTTAGCAGATACCATCTCAACGCTAACTCTATCTAACTTAGTGCAATCCACCTTCCCGCCCCATCCAACGACTGTCGTGGACACAATCGGCCTGGTCGCGCCAGAGGTCGTTGAATCACAATTGCTTCAATCATAACGAGGTTGAACTGCCTGTAATGCGAGTCCTGGGGACTGAGGGCGCCACGCAGGCAGGTAGCGGGTAATCCGAGCCGGGCGCGGGCGGAGAATGACCGGGCGGCGTGAGGCAGGAGCCCTGCCCCATAAAGCGCGTGGCCGACCTCATTAGCACCCCCCTGCCCCACATAAGGGCGCTTTCTCCACGACCAAGGCAGGCACGTCCCACGCCGCGGCCCCAGCACGCCCTGGCAGGGGACAAAAGGACTGGGAAGACTTGGAGGGCCACGTCGAGACCTGCTCAAGACGTCTTCCCAGTCGCTCTAGAGGAAATGGCCCTCCCCTCTTCACGGCCTCTCTCAATGTCGCCCTCCATTGCCCCTCCATGTACAGATGCCACCTCCATGAGGGCCACGGGCCTACACGAGACAGACAGGCAGGACAAGCAGTGGGGGTGGGGGTGAGGGTGGGGGTGGGGGTGGGGGACAGACAGGAGGGCGGCATGGGCGAAAGGGTGAGGGTGAGGGGCGAGGATGGAGAGGAGACTGCAGAGGAGGGGTAAGTGGGTTGGAGCTAAAATAATTCCCCCCCACCATTACCAACATTTTTCATAGCGATTTGGGAGACCGTGTAATAACACTGCGCTCGATCTGCGATGCACATTGCCTAACGACATGCAAAATGTTTGCTCTTGACCAAAAAGAACAAAAAATCTTCACAACATATGCCCATAGGGTCTTTGATATGCCATCAGAGGGAAACCGTGAATTAGTTGCTAAAGTCGTCCAAAAGCAACGGGAGCACTGGAGACTGCTCCATTTTTGTATGCAAAAAACACAGTCTGGCCTCAATCTACTGGCTCAAAAACTAAAAGAATTCTACGCCAAATGTCATTGCTTCAGCTGCAAACTATAAATTTCATGAAAAAGTTCAAATTTGATAAACCAAGTAACTTCCATTTCTATAATGACCCATTCAATTGCATATGCGTTATTTTTCATATAATTAAGACGAGTATTTCCGGCGGTGAAGCTATTCAAAATTGCACAGACATATGCACACAGCCATACGAATTCACACACACACACACACACACACACACACACACACACACACACACACAGAGAGAGGCATATACGCATGACTGCACGCACACACCTTTTCTCTGTCCTATCTGTACAAGTCAGTGGAACCACAGTGAAAAGAATTAACGTAGAAATTACAGCAAAATCATGTAAGTTGAAACACACACACACACACACACACACACACACACACACACACACACACACACACACACACACACACACACACACACACACACACACACACACACACACACACACACACAAACACACCCTTCCATCTCCAAATGATTGTTTTTTCCTCTTCTGATCTCTTCGCCTCCCTATTTTTTACAATAACGTTCCTTAAGGTATTCATGTTTATTCTTTCAAGCATCTGTTAACTCACAGAATAGTTTAAGGGCTAGAATTGTTATACTATAAATTCTCATAAATGTGTTCTTCACTTGCAAATCTTATATCACAATGAAATTTTCTCTTCTTTTTTTCGTTATCGGTTATGAACAACTCACATATCATCCTCAGGTATGAGGGATTTGCCTTAAAAAGTGCACACACATATACATGTGACGACACACAAATGTATACACAAACGCACACACAGGAACACAAGCATGAGCGCACGTACACCTCACTACTCTCTGTCCTTTCTACACCTCATCCATTGGAAGACGTGGCCAGGCCGACAGCAGCTGACTCCTATAAGGAACAAGAACTCAGCGCACGTGGAGACTGAGCGTCATTGCCTCCAAGCTGGCCATCCTGTCTTACCAACAGATGCTTACGAAAAACGACGAGAGCAGAGGAAAAACTTCTCAACCAGGCAGATCAGCCTTCTGTAGTAGTAGTAGGCGTAGTAGTAGTAGTAGTAGTAGTAGTAGTAGTAGTAGGAGTAGTAGTAGTAGTAGTAGTAGTAGTAGTAGTAGTAGTAGTAGTAGTAGTAGTAGTAGTAGTAGTAGTAGTAGTAGTAGTAGTAGTAGTAGTAGTAGGAGTAGTAGGAGTAGTAGGAGTAACAATAACAATAAACATCATCATCATCATCATCATCATCATCATCATCATCATCATCATCATCATCATAGTAATAATAATCATCAAATAGTGATGATAATCGCAAAACCACATATATGATCCATGCTGTTCTTGAAGTTTTAATCCTCAAATAATACCGAGCATTGTACACGTAACAAATCCCCCATAAATGTGTTTGTGCGCTTTTCTTCAAAGAAATATTAGTATCCATAACATGTGTAGCCAACAAACACTTGTATAATTGAGGACCCGCTGTCTGAAAGTTTACCTGTCGTAGTTATCATCACGACTCAACCCAAGTGCAATTTACAACAGGAGGCGCTGCAAATATAAATCGAAAACAAACGTCTCTGTCAAATCGTAGGAATTGTAATATCGTTCTTCAAGGATGAGCTCCCTCTGCCTGCGTACCGACTGTACCACTCCGAGATCTTGAAGGCCAAAGAAATCATTTGGAGTAGGTATCATCGCCTATCTATTCGTAAACGTTTCTAAATCCACAGGGAAACAGTTCTGGGGGTTTAGATTTTGTGTCAAGTCGTCCAGCAGAGCAGTCGAGGAGAACAAAAAAGACAGTACTGTGTAAAGGAAGTGCAGGTGTCACTGCTATCTCCTCGGCCACTGACAGTGTGCTGTCCACGGTAGGCGCCACGGTCAAACTCTGCCTCTTCGTGACAGAGCAGCATAGATCTTCGACCGGTCCCCCACATACGATGTGCTTCGCTAAACTAACTTGTCAAAAACAGACAAAACTAGAACAAATCGCTTAAATGAATCACTGACTTGAACCATGACAAATGGCTGACCTGGAATGCATCCGGTCTTGCTGTCCCAAACGCACTGTATGTGAAATAATCTTGCTGAACAATATTCCTGTAACAAGAAAAAATATCATTAAACAAAGGATGACAAGGATCGTTTGGAGGTGTAGGAATGCCTGATTTTGTGTCTAGCCCTTCGTCAGGTTAGAACTGAGAAAGTCGGCGAACACATTTTTGGGGAGGTAATCATTTTAGTGTAATTTTGTCTTCGACCCCGAGCAGTCCAGAGATTCACGTCCCTCCGAAAGGAAGGACAACGTCAGACGCCCTGTGGCAGAACACTTGACGTGGAGCCACACAGACAATACAGACACCAGCTCCACGCCGTTGGCCCAGCAGTTGAACACGACAAGCACCAGCGAGTGCAGGAGGAACACGGCAAAACAAGCTGACGAAACTGTCTAGGGGACGCCATCGAGGACGCGGGCCAAGTTGCAGAGGTCCAAGAAACCGTAACCATGAGAGCGGCATGCCAAGCAGTCTTCAAGAGACAAGACGGACTGAAGAGCAACCAGCCACGTGGAGAGCTCGCAAGCGGGTGACACGGGTACGACCCCCCGCAGCCAGTCTTCAGCGATGACGCAGGCAAGCCAGTGGAGAGCCCCAACACTCCCCATGAGCACTCAATGAAGACAAAGCACGAATCAAGCCCAAAAAAACCACTCTCGTCCTGGAAAACCTTGCATCTGGCTTCCAAGTCACGGGAGACTGCATGTCGCGCATTACCACCTCTCTGTCAGGAAACATGGGAGGATGGTCGGAGTTATACAGCCTATCAGCCTTTATAGGCTAAGGTCATTAATTGCGAGTATGACTAGAATAGTTTAGAGTATGGGCAAATCCACTCACAATTTCCCTATTATTCGCCTCTGACGAAACGCGTGGGTCAATTCTTACCCCTGACCCACAGGGCAAATGTCAGGTAGGAAATCTCTGTCGAGTCATCCAGAGCAAGGATCGAACCACGGCACGCAATCGCCCGACACAGTTACAGACATGTCGAGCCACTGCGCGAAAGCCCGACCTTTACAAATGTGCGTTCATAACTGTAGCTGGATGTAAACGCAAAAAGTAACGGTGTGGTTTTATCCAGAAACAAGAAGGGCAAAGCCCATACGACTCACATGCTTGACCTTGACCTTTATATGACCTTGACCTTCAGGTGACCTTCAAGGTCAAGGTCAAACAACTAAACATAGCAATGACATCATACACAAAGAAATGCTTTACACATTTTTCCTACCAAAATACATGTGACCTTGACCCAAGGTCAAGGTCATCCAAGGTCATGCAACACAAAGCTGTGAATTCAAGACATAGGAAGCACAATGGTGCTTATTGGCACTTTCTACAATGAGATATAGTCACTTTTAGTGGTTCACTACCCCATTTTGGTCGCATTTCATAAGGGTCAAAGTGACCTTGACCTTGATGATATGTGACCAAATGTGTCTCATGATGAAAGTATAACATGTGCCCCACATAAGTATTAAGTTTGAAACAGTTATCTTCCATAGTTCAGGGTCAAGGTCACTTCAAAATATGTATACAATCCAACTTTGAAGAGCTCCTGTGACCTTGACCTTGAAGCAAGGTCAACCAAACTGGTATCAAAAGATAGGGCTTGCTTTGACCTATATACCACTTGTAGCTAAGGTCGCCATTCTCAATAACGTGGGAGAAAATTGGGAAAATGTGAAAAATGACTTTTTTTGAGACCACATTTATGGCTCCTGTGACCTTGACCTTGAAGCAAGGTCAAGTCACTATGTATGTTTTTTGAGGCCTTGTCATCATACACCATCATGCCACATTTGGTGTTGATAGACTTAATAGTCTCCGAGAAAAATCCAACGTTTAAGTTTTTTACGGACGGACGGACGCCCGCCCGGACGCCCGGACGGACGGACGACACGGCTCAGTACATAGACTCACTTTTGCTTCGCATGTGAGTCAAAAAGGAGGCCGGTGTTGGACTCGTATTGAAACAAAAGAAGTAGGGAGACTCTTGTCCAACTTTATAAATGTAATACAGAGCTTTCGGGGTTTGGTTTTATATAGCGACTTACCATTCATGATTTGGTCTCAAACCACTTTGCACTTTACCCCCTGATCACTGGAGCTCAAACCACTTTGCACTTTACCCCCTGAACACAGGGTCTCAAACCACTTTGCACTTTACCCCCTGTACACTGGGCCTCAAACCACTTTGCACTTTACCCCCTGAACACTGGGCTCAAACCACTTTGCACTTTACCCCCTGAACACTGGGCCTCAAACCACTTTGCACTTTACCCCCTGAACACTGGGCCTCAAACCACTTTGCACTTTACCCCTGAACACTGGGCCTCAAACCACTTTGCACTTTACCCCCTGACCACTGGGCCTCAAACCACTTCATACTTTACCCCCTGACCACTGGGCCTCAAACCACTTCATACTTTACCCCCTGAACACTGGGCCTCAAACCACTTTGCACTTTACCCCCTGAACACTGGGCCTCAAACCACTTTGCACTTTACCCCCTGAACACTGGGCCTCAAACCACTTTACACTTTACCCCCTGATCACTGGGCCTCAAACCACTTTGCACTTTACCCCCTGATCACTGGGCCTCAAACCACTTTACACTTTACCCCCTGAACACTGGGCCTCAAACCACTTTGCACTTTACCCCCTGAACACTGGGCCTCAAACCACTTTACACTTTACCCCCTGAACACTGGGCCGCTTGATCAATCCTCCAGCACCTGACGACAAACAGTGACAGACAGATAAGACGCACACAGTCAGGTACCAGCACCAACTCCACTCCCTGGGGAAGATTCCACCCCGATGCTGGTAGTGGCTGCATACACGGCTTAATTGCCCTACATTTTACCATCCCTGCCCTCTCAGGTACCTGGTTTTGCTCCTGGGTGGGGAGGCGCAAAGATAAGCATCTTGCTCATGCATGCAACTCAGGGAACCGCGCAATTTCGAACACCGAACCCACTAGCTGCCAGCAACAACAGGTCAAGCGCTAGTCACTCGGCCACAAAACCCCACACTATGGGGGAGTAGATGGACAGAGTTTTACGGCCACAAAACCCCACACTATGGGGGAGTAGATGGACAGAGTTTTACGGCCACAAAACCCCACACTATGGGGGAGTAGATGGACAGAGTTTTACGGCCACAAAACCCCACACTATGGGGGAGTAGATGGACAGAGTTTTACGGCCACAAAACCCCACACTATGGGGGAGTAGATGGACAGAGTTTTACGGCCACAAAACCCCACACTATGGGGGAGTAGATGGACAGAGTTTTACGGCCACAAAACCCCACACTATGGGGGAGTAGATGGACAGAGTTTTACGGCCACAAAACCCCACACTATGGGGGAGTAGATGGACAGAGTTTTACGGCCACAAAACCCCACACTATGGGGGAGTAGATGGACAGAGTTTTACGCCCTATCAGCCTTTGCAGGCTATGTAAGGCCATTTAGCACGAAAAGCATTAGAATCGTGTAAACGCAAGTCAAGTCACGATGTCCATATTTATTCGCCTCTTACGATTCGCGTAGGGAGATGCGGTGGGTCAATTTTTATCCCGAACCCACTGGGGGATCTCCGGTACAGATCATCCCAGGAGACTTAATTGAGAAAATTCCGATACGTGCCTTGCAAAGGCTGTTTGTGCGATGCACGGCGTCAGGGGACCAATACCGCACTTCCCTCTTCCCGAGGACCTCCTCTCTCGACGTGGATACTAGGGAACCGCAATTTCTCACTGGCAGTTCAGCAGCTTTTGGATCGCCCACAGACAGAAAAGAAAAGTCCGTGATTTCCATTTTGTAAAATGAAGAACTCCTGAAGCTAGATCCAGTAGAATTATCTCTCCTGTGTCTTCTTCACTGCAAACCCGAAAATGTGCAAAATGCCCTCATGAATGAACACCGAGGAAGTTTCCAGAAACCTCACAGACCCAGGGCATTAGACAGCGTTTTCCATTACCAGTATGCATCGACTGTTGCAGTGAAATTTGAACCTTGTTATATTAACTAAAATCTGAAGCCAGAGCAAGTTGAGTTATCTTCCCTGTTTTCTCTTTTCAATTCACGTCAATGAAAATAACGGTCTCAGTGGTCTTCCTTACTCCGTCTCTCGTCGCATCTATTCGTAACCTCTTCTACCCACTGTTATTTTTGCGCCTTGCAAAGTACCCATCGTACGAGTAGTCCCTGTACGAGCTTTCAGTCCAAAAGGAGTTAAAAAGCCCGTTGTGCGTATTTGCCTTGTACAAGCTTTCAGTCCAAAGAGAGTTTAAAAGCCCACTACGAATTTTCCCATGTACATTCCATTAGAAGTTACAGCTTTACTTTCTTTTGCCCGCAATTTAGTTTTTGGATATTACAGGCTTGCCCGGCCAAGCAGTTTCCCTTTCACTTCTCAATTCTTTTATTTCAAAATGTCCACGTCGCCGCTCTCAAGAGCACAAGCCACAACCCAACTGTCTACTCCTAGCAGCGCAAAGCCCAACTGCGGCCGTTCAGGCTGATGCAACGCCTCCTCCTCCTTCGCCTTGCTGTCATCACGAACAGCTTTCTTCTCCTCCTCCTCGTCTTTGTCCTCCTCCTCCTCGTCGTTCTCAATCTCGTCGTTGTTGTCATCACGAACATCCTGAAGACAACATCATGGGTTGTCTTCTTCCCCATCATTGTTGCCACTCTGACACAATCACGTGTCAGAAACAAACGACGACAGTCGGGGGTCGTGTTGACAATTTGAGGGTAAGGGAAGGGTGACGTGATGATTGGTTACATGCGGGGACAGGGGAGGGTAGGAAGGGGACGGGGTATGGGGTTGGGGGAGAGGGGGTTGGGGGGCACTGAGAGGAGAAGGGGAGAGAAACTATGAAGCGGGCTCTTGTCTACAGGCATCGCGTGACACCTGGGTGTCTCCCCCTCCTCCTCCTCCTTCACGAGCGTCCGGCTGCGCTGGCGGCAGATGTGAGGGGATGGGGGTAGCATAAACATTATCAGATCATTAGGCCTAATTGACTGGTTACATGTTGGTCATTGCCGTCTGACTCGGCCTGGGCGATGGGGGTGCCACTTGCCCCTCCCCACCCCACAGGGCGGCTGTCACCTGGCGCGGCGAGGCGCGGGGGCTGAGGGCGGTACAGGGGTTGCAATGGATGGCCCCACACGGGAGTCGCGCTAATGAGTGGCAAGAGCTCAGTAGGGACGCGGCCAGCACATCCCAAGATGGGGGCCATCCCTCCCTCTTCCCCTCTCCAGCCTCTCCTCCCTCATCTCTCCAGTTCCTCTTTCTAGTCTCCCCACCACCACCTCCAAACCCCGGCATCTCCTCCACACCAATTTCTGCCACTCCAACCTCAGACGCTCCCAACTCCTTCAGCCCCCATCTTCCGCGTCTCATCTCCCTCCTCATCGTCCTTCTCATCTCTCACTTCATCTTCTTTGTCTCCGCTCCTCCTGTCTCAACCCTCATACAGGTCAACCCAAGCTTTCCAGCCTCACTTTTGTCATACTCACTGAACGTTTTTACGACCTGCGTCCATTGTTCATACTCATGTTTTACAATATGAAAGATGTTCTGTACCTAACCCTTTTTCGGCATATTTTGAACTGCAATCCTAACTTCTCGAACTTTGATGAAACATTTAACATCTTCATGTTTACTTTTACATAAGGTATCTCTCTCTCTCTCTTTCTCTCTCTCTCTCTCTCTCTCTCACACACACACACACACACACACACGCACACACATGCACAAACATACAGAGACACGAACACACACACACAAACACAAACACGTGCGCATACACGCACAAAGAGAGACAGATGAACGGTCAAACACAGACACTGACAGAGAGAGAGAGAGAGAGAGAGAGAGAGAGAGAGAGAGAGAGAGAGAGATTTTATTTTATTTTATTTATTTGGAGGCCATCGGCCCATTGAATTACAAGGAAATGTTGGTATCAAACAATTCTGCTCAAACTATGATTGCCTTATCCACAATCCTTTCAATAAGCAAGAAGTGTTCAAGCACTTCTACAAGCATTATATAAATAACTTTGTATACTCCGCTACTCCCTAAACTTTTTTTCTCTTAAAGTTAAAAGATATACATTGTCAAAGAACGAGTCATTTTGTCGTTATTACATTGCATTAGATATTGACAGATATTCCTACCTTGTTTCTGAGGTAAGAAACTTACTATATATATATTTCACTCTTAGTTCTTTATAAGTAGGACACCTCAGCAGAAACTGTTGTTCAGTTTTACATTCCTCGCAACATGGGCAATTTGTGTCTATTATACTTTTGTATCTTTCATTGTTGTTCAGGCCATTTATTCCAAATCTGAAGCGAATAAAAACATATCTGAACTTTTTAATATCAAGTACATTCATATACTCTTCAAGGACACAGGAATGCTTGAAGGAGGAATAGCAAGTGTATCGGTCACTGCTGATATTCTTTGCATTCCAGCCCTGAAGATAACAATCATTTTGTCGCTGCTTCAGTTGTGACAAAAAACGTATTTCGTCACATACTCCTCTATTTAACCATGCAAAGCCAAACCCCAGTCGACAAAGGCAAAACTTTACAGTCTATGTCCAGCTTCGTTCTTTCTTAATACGATCGTTCAAAAGCATTAGAAATGCTTATTTAGGAAATCTGTCTTCCTTCATCCAACACTATTTGATCACTCTGACGCTGCTATTGATGGACATTAGGAAACGTCCAAGATCTCCATAGACCATGTGGTTGGGCGTCCTCCAGTCAAGGCCCATTAACTTTTTACAAACAAAGGTATGGTTCCCTACACTTTCAGCTGATTTTCAGGCCCTATATTTCTGCACAGTACTAAAGAGTTGCTTGGCCTTGTGCATCAAACAGGCTGGTGAATAATTTCGTTTTCATGCAACGCAATTACCATAATGCTCTTGACACCTGTACCCCTTAGTGGTTTCCTCTGATGGCTATATTATCTAAAGTTGCACCCATGGACACTTTTGTTGTGAACAAGAATCCTAGGTATTTATATTGGTTGACTGTCTCCAAACAAGACCCATCAAGAAACCAATGTTTACAAATGGCTAAATGTCCTCCTCTACTAAACACCATAGCTTTTGTCTTCTCTTGTTTATCTTCAAGTCAAGAAGTTTGGACATATGCAAGAGATTATTGAGTTGATTCTGAAGACCCACGGGTGTGGTTGATATCAGGACGACATCAGCAACAAACAGTAGAAGGTACACTTCCACCATGCTAGGAGCCATTTGAACCCCATATTCGCCTCCTCACATAATGTGCGACTGCATTGATAGAGAGAGAAAAAAATTAGAGGACTCTCAATTGCCCCTTGCTTTACACTAGAAGAACATTCAAAGAAATCAGAAGGCTCCTGTCCCCAACGAACGCGTGCTTGTACTTTGCAGTACAAGGCCTTTAACATCACCAAAAACTTGGTCGAAAGATGAGCGCCTTTAAGGACATTCCAGAATTGGCCACAGTTAACAGAACCTAATGCTTTTCGGTAGTCAACAAAAATGACGTACAGTTTTCCACGTTTGTCACCATATACATGTTTCAAAATCATTGCGAATAAAGTAAATATATGGTCAATAGTCGAGTGCTGAGTTCGGTAGCCAGCCTGTTCAGGATTTTTTGCTCCATCAACACGCGCAACCGACCTTCAAGTATTGTTGTGAAAATCTTACTAATTGCACATAGCAAAGATATACCTCTAGAGTTATCCGTACTGTTTACATCATCCTTCTTGTGTAATGGGATGGTTATTAATCGCGACCAGACCTCATGGAAATTATGTGAATCATAGATCGTATTAAACAAATCGGTAAGAAATGGGATTATTTCTTCACCAGCTACTGCTACCTTGTAACATCCACCGGGCAAACCGTCTAGCCCTGGGACCTTCGAAGCTTTTACTCTAGAAATATATTCTTTTCTTTACTTCTTCCCTGCTGATTTTAGCACAAGCATATCAATCAAACACTATTTCATCCACTTTCGTTTCCTCGTATATGCGGTTATATATATTATGGTACATGACTTCAAAATAATGTTGGAAAATGCAGCAAGGGGTGATATGGGGATGGCAGCAAGGCGTGATATGGGGATGGCAGCAAGGTGTGATATGGGGATGGCAGCAAGGCGTGATATGGGGATGGCAGCAAGGTGTGATATGGGGATGGCAGCAAGGCGTGATATGGGGATGGCAGCAAGGCGTGATATGGGGATGGCAGCAAGGTGTGATATGGGGATGGCAGCAAGGAGAGATATGGGGATGGCAGCAAGGAGAGATATGGGGATGGCAGCAAGGCGTGATATGGGGATGGCAGCAAGGAGAGATATGGGGATGGCAGCAAGGAGAGATATGGGGATGGCAGCAAGGAGAGATATGGGGATGGCAGCAAGGGTTAATATGAGGATGGCAGCAAGGCGTGATATGGGGATGGCAGCAAGGCGTGATATGGGGATGGCAGCAAGGTGTGATATGGGGATGGCAGCAAGGAGAGATATGGGGATGGCAGCAAGGGTTAATATGAGGATGGCAGCAAGGCGTGATATGGGGATGGCAGCAAGGAGAGATATGGGGATGGCAGCAAGGTGTGATATGGGGATGGCAGCAAGGCGTGATATGGGGATGGCAGCAAGGAGAGATAGGGGGATGGCAGCAAGGCGTGATATGGGGATGGCAGCAAGGGGTGATATGGGGATGGCAGCAAGGCGTGATATGTGGATGGCAGCAAGGAGAGATATGGGGATGGCAGCAAGATGTGAAATGGGGATGGCAGCAAGGCGTGATATGGGGATGGCAGCAAGGCGTGATATGGGGATGGCAGCAAGGCGTGATATGGGGATGGCAGCAAGGAGAGATATGGGGATGGCAGCAAGGAGAGATATGGGGATGGCAGCAAGGTGTGATATGGGGATGGCAGCAAGGCGTGATATGGGGATGGCAGCAAGGAGAGATAGGGGGATGGCAGCAAGGCGTGATATGGGGATGGCAGCAAGGGGTGACATGTGGATGGCAGCAAGGGGTGACATGTGGATGGCAGCAAGGTGTGATATGGGGATGGCAGCAAGGCGTGATATGGGGATGGCAGCAAGGTGTGATATGGGGATGGCAGCAAGGCGTGATATGGGGATGGCAGCAAGGAGAGATAGGGGGATGGCAGCAAGGGGTGATATGGGGATGGCAGCAAGGGGTGACATGTGGGTGGCAGCAAGGTGTGATATGGGGATGGCAGCAAGGCGTGATATGGGGATGGCAGCAAGGCGTGATATGGGGATGGCAGCAAGGCGTGATATGGGGATGGCAGCAAGGCGTGATATGGGGATGGCAGCAAGGGGTGACATGTGGATGGCAGCAAGGGGTGATATGGGGATGGCAGCAAGGCGTGATATGGGGATGGCAGCAAGGCGTGATATGGGGATGGCAGCAAGGCGTGATATGGGGATGGCAGCAAGGCGTGATATGGGGATGGCAGCAAGGCGTGATATGGGGATGGCAGCAAGGCGTGATATGGGGATGGCAGCAAGGAGAGATATGGGGATGGGAGAAAGGGGTGACAGGGGGATGGCAACAAGGCGTGATATGGGGATGGCAGCAAGGCGTGATATGGGGATGGCAGCAAGGCGTGATATGGGGATGGCAGCAAGGAGAGATATGGGGATGGCAGCAAGGAGAGATATGGGGATGGCAGCAAGGGGTGATATGGGGATGGCAGCAAGGCGTGATATGGGGATGGCAGCAAGGCGTGATATGGGGATGGCAGCAAGGTGTGATATGGGGATGGCAGCAAGGTGTGATATGGGGATGGCAACAAGGAGAGATATGGGGATGGCAGCAAGGTGTGATATGGGGATGGCAGCAAGGAGAGATATGGGGATGGCAGCAAGGGTTAATATGAGGATGGCAGCAAGGCGTGATATGGGGATGGCAGCAAGGAGAGATATGGGGATGGCAGCAATGTGTGATATGGGGATGGCAGCAAGGCGTGATATGGGGATGGCAGCAAGGAGAGATAGGGGGATGGCAGCAAGGCGTGATATGGGGATGGCAGCAAGGGGTGATATGGGGATGGCAGCAAGGCGTGATATGGGGATGGCAGCAAGGAGAGATATGGGGATGGCAGCAAGATGTGAAATGGGGATGGCAGCAAGGCGTGATATGGGGATGGCAGCAAGGCGTGATATGGGGATGGCAGCAAGGCGTGATATGGGGATGGCAGCAAGGAGAGATATGGGGATGGCAGCAAGGAGAGATATGGGGATGGCAGCAAGGTGTGATATGGGGATGGCAGCAAGGCGTGATATGGGGATGGCAGCAAGGAGAGATAGGGGGATGGCAGCAAGGCGTGATATGGGGATGGCAGCAAGGGGTGACA
This sequence comes from Theodoxus fluviatilis, assembly GCA_034096865.1. Lineage (NCBI taxonomy): Eukaryota > Metazoa > Mollusca > Gastropoda > Cycloneritida > Neritidae > Theodoxus > Theodoxus fluviatilis. The sequence goes on along the minus strand of JAWQFJ010001471.1, from coordinate 19,688 downwards.
TGTGGATGGCAGCAAGGGGTGATATGGGGATGGCAGCAAGGCGTGATATGGGGATGGCAGCAAGGCGTGATATGGGGATGGCAGCAAGGCGTGATATGGGGATGGCAGCAAGGCGTGATATGGGGATGGCAGCAAGGGGTGACATGTGGATGGCAGCAAGGGGTGATATGGGGATGGCAGCAAGAGCGTGATATGGGGATGGCAGCAAGGCGTGATATGGGGATGGCAGCAAGGCGTGATATGGGGATGGCAGCAAGGCGTAATATGGGGATGGCAGCAAGGCGTGATATGGGGATGGCAGCAAGGCGTGATATGGGGATGGCAGCAAGGAGAGATATGGGGATGGGAGAAAGGGGTGACAGGGGGATGGCAACAAGGAGAGATATGGGGATGGCAGCAAGGCGTGATATGGGGATGGCAGCAAGGAGAGATATGGGGATGGCAGCAAGGAGAGATATGGGGATGGCAGCAAGGGGTGATATGGGGATGGCAGCAAGGCGTGATATGGGGATGGCAGCAAGGCGTGATATGGGGATGGCAGCAAGGTGTGATATGGGGATGGCAGCAAGGTGTGATATGGGGATGGCAACAAGGAGAGATAGGGGGATGGCAGCAAGGAGAGATATGGGGATGGCAGTAAGGCGTGATATGGGGATGGCAGCAAGGAGAGATAGGGGGATGGCAGCAAGGAGAGATATGGGGATGGCAGCAAGGCGTGATATGGGGATGGCAGCAAGGGGTGACATGTGGATGGCAGCAAGGGGTGATATGGGGATGGCAGTAAGGCGTGATATGGGGATGGCAGCAAGGAGTGATATGGGGATGGCAGCAAGGTGTGATATGGGGATGGCAGCAAGGAGAGATATGGGGATGGCAGTAAGGCGTGATATGGGGTTGGCAGCAAGGGGTGATATGGGGATGGCAGCAAGGTGTGATATGGGGATGGCAGCAAGGAGAGATATGGGGATGGCAGTAAGGCGTGATATGGGGATGGCAGCAAGGAGAGATATGGGGATGGCAGCAAGGCGTGATATGGGGATGGCAGTAAGGCGTGATATGGGGATGGCAGCAAGGCGTGATATGGGGATGGCAGCAAGGCGTGATATGGGGATGGCAGCAAGGAGAGATATGGGGATGGCAGCAAGGCGTGATATGGGGATGGCAGCAAGGCGTGATATGGGGATGGCAGCAAGGAGAGATATGGGGATGGCAGCAAGGGGTGATATGGGGATGGCAGCAAGGAGAGATATGGGGATGGCAGTAAGGCGTGATATGGGGATGGCAGCAAGGCGTGATATGGGGATGGCAGCAAGGAGAGATATGGGGATGGCAGCAAGGAGAGATATGGGGATGGCAGTAAGGTGTGATATGGGGATGGCAGTAAGGTGTGATATGGGGATGGCAGCAAGGCGTGATATGGGGATGGCAGCAAGGAGACATATGGGGATGGCAGCAAGGCGTGATATGGGGATGGCAGCAAGGCGTGATATGGGGATGGCAGCAAAGCGTGATATGGGGATGGCAGCAAGGAGAGATATGGGGATGGCAGCAAGGAGAGATATGGGGATGGCAGTAAGGTGTGATATGGGGATGGCAGTAAGGTGTGATATGGGGATGGCAGCAAGGAGAGATATGGGGATGGCAACAAGGAGAGATATGGGGATGGCAGTAAGGTGTGATATGGGGATGGCAGCAAGGAGAGATAGGGGGATGGCGGCAAGGGGTGACATGGGGATGGCAGCAAGGAGTGATATGGGAACGGCAGCAAGGGATGAAATGGGGATGGGAGCAAGGGGTGATATGGAAATAGCAGCAAGGAGTGATTTGGGAATGGCAACAAGAGGTGATATGGGGATGGCAACAAGGGTTAAAGGGTGATGGCTGCAAGGAGTGACAAGGGGAGGGCAGCAAAGGGTGATATGGGGATGGCAGCAAGGGATGATATGGGGATGGCAGCAAGGGATGATATGGGGATTGCAGCAAGGAGTAATATGGGGATGGCAGCAAGGGATATTATGGGGATGGCTGCAAGGGGTGATATGGGGATCTCATCAAGGAGTGACCTGGGAATGAAAGCAAGGGGTGATAAGGGATGGCAGAAAGGGGTGATATGGGGATGCCATCATGGAGTAACAAGGAGATGGTGATAAGGGATGGAAGCAAGGAGTGATATGGCTTTGGCAGATATGGGTGATATGGGAATGGCAGCAAGGAGTAATATGGGGATAACAACAAGGAACAAGAAGGGCAAAGCCCATACGACTCACATGCTTGACCTTGACCTTTACATGACCTTGATCTTCAGGTGACCTTCATGGTCAAGGTCAAACAACTAAACCTAGCATTGACATCATACACTAAGAAATGCTTTACACATTTTCCCTACCAAAATACATGTGACCTTCACCCAAGGTCAAGGTCATTCAAGGTCATGCAACACAAAGCTGTTAATTCAAGACATAGGAAACACAATGATGCTTATTGGCATTTTCTACCATGAGATATAGTCACTTTTAGAGGTTCACTACCCCATTTTGGTCACATTTCATAAGGGTCAAAGTGACCTTGACCTTGATGATATGTGACCAAATGTGTCTCATGATGAAAGTATAACATGTGTACTACAATGTTATGAAGTTTGGAAGAGTTATCTTCCATAGTTCAGGGTCAAGGTCACTTCAAAATATGTATACAATCCAACTTTAAAGAGCTCCTGTGACCTTGACCTTGAAGCAAGGTCAACCAAACTGGTATCAAAAGATAGGGCTTACTTTGCCCTATATACCATATATAGGTGAGGTATCCAATCTCAAAAACGTCAGAGAAAAATAGGAAAAATGTGAAAAATTGTTGTTTTTTAGACAATATTTACGGCCCCTGCGACCTTGACCTTGAAGCAAGGTCAAGTCACTATGTATGTTTTGACGCCTTGTCATCATACACCATCATGCCAAATTGGGTGTTGATAGACTTAATAGTCTCCGAGAAAAATCCAACGTTAAAGTTTTCGGATGCCCGGACGCCCGGACGGACGAAACGGGTGAGTACATAGACTCACTTTTGCTTCGCATGTGAGTCAATGACCGGGGGATGCCATCAGGGGATGATATGAGGATGGCAGAAATGGGTGACATGAGAATGGCAGCAAGGAGTAATATTGGGATGGCAGCAAGGGGTGAAATGGGAAAGGCAGCAAGGGGTGATGTTAGGTTGGAAGCAAGGAGTGACATGGGGATGGCAGCAAGGAGTAATATTGGGATGGCAGCAAGGGGTGAAATGGGAAAGGCAGCAAGGGGTGATGTTAGGTTGGAAGCAAGGAGTGACAATGGGATGGCAGCAAGAGGTGTCATTGGGATGGCAGGTAGGAGTGACAATGGGATGGCAGCAAGGAGTGACAATGGGATGGCAGCAAGGGGTGACATGGGGATGGCAGGTAGGAGTGACAATGGGATGGCAGCAAGGGGTGACATGGGGATGGCAGCAAGGGAGGGATATCGGGAAGGCAGCAAGGGGTGACAAGGGAATAGCAGCAAGATGTGATATCGGGATGGCAGCAAGGAGTGACAATGGGATGGCAGCAAGGGGTGACATGGGGATGGCAGGTAGGAGTGACAATGGGATGGCAGCAAGGAGTGACATGGGGATGGCAGCAAGGGAGGGATATCGGGAAGGCAGCAAGGGGTGATTTGGGATAGGCAGCAAAGGCTGGTATGAGGATGCCAGCAATGAGTGACATGGGGATGGCAGCAAGGGGTGATTTGGTAAAGGAATCAAGGCTTGGTATGAGGATGGCAGCAAGGAGTGACATGGGGATGCCATTAAGGAGTGACAAGGGTATGACAGCAAGGGGTGATATCTAGATGGCAGGAAAGAGTGACAATGGGATGGCAGCAAGCAGTGACATGTGGATGCCATGAAGAAGTGACAAGGGAATGGCAGCAAGGGGTGATATCGAGATGGCAGGAAAGTGTGACAATGGGATGGCAGCAAGCAGTGACATGTGGATGCACGAAGAAGTGACAAGGGAATGGCAGCAAGGGGTGGTATGAGGATGGCAGCAAGGAGTGACATGGGGATGGCAGCAAGGAGTGACATGGGGATGCCATCAAGGAGTGACAAGTGTATGGCAGCAAGGGGTTATATCGGGATGGCAGCAAGGAGTGGCAAGGGGATGGCAACAAGGAGTGACATGGGGATGGCTGCAAGGGTTGATATGGGGATGGCTGCAAGGGGTGATTTGGAAAAAGCAGCAAGGGGTGGTATGAGGATGGCAGCAAGGGGTGACAAGGGGATGGCAGCAAGGGGTGGCAAGGGAATGGCTGCAAGGGGTGATTTGGAAAAAGCAGCAAGAGGTGGTATGAGGGTGGCAGCAAGGGATGACATGGGGATGGCAGAAAGGAGTGACAAGGGAATGGCAGTGAGGGGTAATATGGGGATGGCTGCAAGGAGTGATTTGGGAATGGCAGCAAGGGGTAATATGGAGATGGCTACAAGGGGTGACATGGGGATTGCAGCAAGGAGTGATTTGGGAATGGCAGCAAGGGGTAATATGGAGATGGCTGCAAGGGGTGACATGGGGATTGCAGCAAGGAGTGATTTGGGAATGGCAGCAAAGGGTAATATGCGGATAGCTGCAAGGGGTGATATGGGAATGGCTGCAAGGAGTGATTTGGGAATGGCAGCAAAGGGTAATATGGGGATGGCTGCAAGGGGTTAAATGGGGATGGCTGCAAGGGGTGACATGGGGATGGCTGCAAGGGGTGACATGGGAATGGCTGCAAGGGGTGACATGGGGATGGGTGCAAGGAGTGACATGGGAATGGCTGCAAGGGGTGATATGGGGATTGCTGCAAGGGGTGACATGGGGATGGCTGCAAGGGGTGACATGGGGATGGCTGCAAGGGGTGACATGGGGATGGCTGCAAGGGGTGACATGGGGATGGCTGCAAGGGGTGACATGGGGATGGCTGCAAGGGGTGACATGGGGATGGCAGCAAGGGGTGACATGGAGATGGCTGCAAGGGATGACATGGGGATGGCTGCAAGGAGTGACATGCTGATGGCAGCAAGGGGTGACATGGAGATGGCTGCAAGGGATGACATGGGGATGGCTGCAAGGAGTGACATGCTGATGGCAGCAAGGGGTGACATGGAGATGGCTGCAAGGGGTGACATGGGGATGGCTTCAAGGGGTGACATGGGGATGGCTTCAAGGGGTGACATGGGGATGGGTGCAAGGAGTGACATGGGGATGGCTTCAAGGGGTGACATGGGAATGGCTGCAAGGGGTGACATGAGGATGGCTGCAAGGGGTGACATGGGAATGGCTGCAAGGGGTGACATGGGAATGGCTGCAAGGAGTGACATGGGGATGGCTGCAAGGGGTGACATGGGAATGGCTGCAAGGGGTGACATGGGGATGGCTGCAAGGGGTGACATGGGAATGGCTGCAAGGGGTGACATGGGAATGGCTGCAAGGGGTGACATGCTGATGGCAGCAAGGGGTGACATGGGGATGGCTGCAAGGGGTGACATGGGAATGGCTGCAAGGTGGTAAATGGGGATGGCTGCAAGATGTGAAATGGGGATGGCAGCAAGGGATGAAATGGGGATGGCTGCAAGGGGTGATATGGGGATGGCAGCAAGGGGTGACATGGGATGGGAGAAAAGGGTGATATGGGGATGGCTGCAAGGGGTGACATGGGGATGGCTGCAAGGGGTGATATGGGGATTGATGCAAGGGGTGACTAGGGAATGCCTGCAAGGGGTGACATGGGTATTGCTGCAAGGGGTGACATGGGTATTGCTGCAAGGGGTGATACGGGGATGGCTGCAAGGGATGACATGGGGATGGCTGCAAGGGGTGACATGGGAATGGCTGCAAGGGGTGATATGGGGATTGCTGCAAGGGGTGATATGGGGATTGATGCAAGGGGTGACATGGGGATGGCTGCAAGGGGTGACATGGGGATTGATGCAAGGGGTGACATGGGGATGGCTGCAAGGGGTGACATGGGTATTGCTGCAAGGGGTGACATGGGTATTGCTGCAAGGGGTGATACGGGGATGGCTGCAAGGGATGACATGGGGATTGCTGCAAGGGGTGATACGGGGATGGGAGCACGGGGTGACATGGCAATGGGGGCATGGGAATGGGAGAAAGGGGTGATATGGGAATGGCAGCAAGGGGTGAAATGAGATTGGCAGCATGGGGTGATATGGGAATGGCAGCAAGGGGTGACATGGGGATGGCAACAAGGGGTGACATGGGGATGGCAGCAAGGGGTGATATGGGACGAAACGGGTGAGTACATAGACTCACTTTTGCTTCGCATACATGTGAGTCAATGACCGGGGGATGCCATCAGGGGATGATATGAGGATGGCAGAAATGGGTGACATGGGAATGGCAGCAAGGAGTAATATCGGGATGGCAGCAAGGGGTGAAATGAGAAAGGCAGCAAGGGGTGATGTTAGGTTGGAGATGAGGATGGCAGCAAGGAGTGACATGGGGATGCCATTAAGGAGTGACAAGGGTATGACAGCAAGGGGTGATATCGAGATGGCAGGAAAGAGTGACAATGGGATGGCAGCAAGCAGTGACATGTGGATGCCATGAAGAAGTGACAAGGGAATGGCAGCAAGGGGTTAAAGTTTTTACGGATGCCCAGACGGACGACACAGGTGAGTACATAGACTCACATTTGCTTCGCATGTGAGTAAAAAATCCTCCAAGTGTCTGTTCTACACATTCTCTGGATAAACCTGGATGACTGCTGGCAAATAGGCTGGTCCTCAGAATACACCTCTGTCCCATCAAACACTCCTCCAGCTAAAACCTCAAACAATTCACTACAAGAAACACTTCACAACATTTCAACCAGAGCAACCCCTCACAAGCCTCACAGGTGCCAGCGTTTCAGACCTCTTACCTTTCTACAGTCATTACTTAGCATATCCTAACTATTGTGAAACACGAAATTTAGTCATTGTAATATCTGGCTCAAAACTGTAGTCCTTTCAAACTCCTCAGCAATGTAAGACACAAGTGTTGAGTGCCACCCTTACCTCATCACTGTACCATACGTGAACTCCCTTGATAGTTCTGTCCTGTCTTTTCAAGATGTTGACAGCCTGGTAGAAGGGCATACCTGCAATGCCAACATAGAGACTTTGTTCAATATCAAGAATAAAGATCAAGTGCCTACGCATGCATGGACTCACAACAAAAACACATGCACACACACAGAGGCATGCTTGCACATGCAAACACACACACACACACACACACACACACACACACACACACATACATGCAGTGATGCACATATATGCACACACAGAGGCTGAATAGGCCTTCAACAGTTGAGGCAGACATCCTGTTTACATAATTGTCAGCAGAGTGATTCACAAGGGGACCCTAGTCTCGCTGAATCCTAAAGTACTGCAGATGAACAGAGAGTTGCGGTCTTTTGAAGTCTCTGCCATGGGACCTCATTCAGTGCATGCATGGGGAGTGACATCAAGCTCTACAAGTTTCAGCACACACCCATCCCACTCCACTGAAAATGAAATGATTTGTTGTTAAATCCCCAACCTGTACAACAATGCAGTGCATGTGCTTTCCTCATTCTCAAAACTTATCATATTTTCCCCTCTCTTATTTGTGCTTTCCTATCCCCTCTATCCTCTCAAAAGCGGGTAAAGACACTCTAGTTGAATGATACAAGATGTGCTTCATGAATGTTTGACTTTGAGACAGCTCTTGCTGTGACTTTTTAAATTGATTATCATTATTTCCTGTAGGCTCTGGATTCTAGACATCCTTTTAATCAAGATGTGCTTGATGGCTATGGTACATAGATATACTTTGCTTAGAGTTGTGTCAGTCTGCAAGGGTAAAGATTGTTGATTTTATATAGTGACTTATGACCCATTTCTTGTGATCATAAACCTATTAATATATATTAACATTTTACCCCCTGATGACAGAGACATGATCAGCCCTTTTACTGTAACACTGTATTGTAGTCACAACACGTACCAAGAATAGCTTTCTATGTGGCATTATGAGCATCTCATTTCATTTGCATGCAATAGTTTTGTCATGTGCTTGATACAATAAAAATGTGGGGGGGTGGGAGAGAGAGAGAGAGAGAGAGAGAGAGAGAGAGAGAGAGAGAGAGAGAGAGAGAGAGAGGGAGGGAGGGAGGGAGGGAGGGAGGGAGGGAGGGAGGGAGGGAGGCAGGGAGGGAGGCAGGGAGGGAGGCAGGGAGGGAGGGAGGGAGGGAGGCAGGGAGGGAGGCAGGGAGGGAGGCAGGGAGGGAGGCAGGGAGGGAGGCAGGGAGGGAGGCAGGGAGGGAGGCAGGGAGGGAGGCAGGGAGGCAGGCAGGGAGGGAGGCAGGGAGGGAGGCAGGGAGGGAGGCAGGGAGGGAGGCAGGGAGGGATTCAGACAATTCTCTACACTCATACAGTATTTAGCTCTTCAAGGCCAGCATTGCCACTGCTCCCATCTGTCACAGTGTTTGTTGTCAAGTGCCAGTAAAGGATTGAAGAAGGGGCCCACTGATCCAAGGGGCCCACTGATCCAAGGGGCCCACTGATCCAAGGGGCCCACTGATCCAAGGGGCCCACTGATCCAAGGGGCCCACTGATCTAAGGGTTATGTAAAAAACACTTTGAGCCCCTCATATAGGTAATGAGTTACTTTATACAAAAAATTCCTTCACCCTCCTCCACTTATCTCTCTCTCTCTCTCTCTCTCTCTCTCTCTCTCTCTCTCTCTCTCTCTCTCTCTCTCAATCTCTTTCTTCTCGAGTCTAAGAAACTAAAAAGATTTCCTTAATGCTATCCCTATGAGATGATGTAAAAAATTATCTCATATTTATAACAATTACCATGTTTACTTTGGCCCATGCAAACTGAAACTGTCCATAGAGTAATTTTAATGGCCATTAGGTTTATTATAACAAAGTTGCTTGTCAATAGTGACAATGTAATGGACTAAATCTAGTAAAAGGGACAACTGAAGCTCTCATTCATTCCTCTGAAAAACACTTCATGGGTGATACTGTCTATCCAGAGTTTTTCTGCAGTTGGCTGCCTTGCTCTGCTGCTCAGGAGAGTGAGAGTGACCAGACCTGTCACTCAGTTTGGACTGACTTGACACAGGGATCCTTGCTCCCAGATGACCAGCTCCACATGACACATTTCATGGCTTCATAAGACAGACAGCAGTTGTTACAGCAGATCACATTGTATGACATCACATCACATCACATCACATCACATCACATTGCATCAAATCCCATCACATCACATCACATCACATCACATCACATCACATCACATCACATCACATCACATCACATCACATCACATGTCACACCACTTCACATCACATTGCATCAAATCACATCCCATCACATCACATCACATCACATCACATGTCACACCACTTCACATCACATTGCATCAAATCACATCCCATCCCATCACATCACATCACATCACATCACATCACATCACATCACATGTCACACCACTTCACATCACATCACATCACATCACATCACATGTCACACCACTTCACATCACATTGCATCAAATCACATCCCATCCCATCACATCACATCACATCACATCACATCACAACGCAACAAATTACATCACATCAGATCACACTATCTTACATCACATCACATTAAATCACAACACATCACGTCATCTCATATGACATGACATCACACCACATCATATAAGATCACACCACATCACATCATATCACATCACATCACTCTACACTATACTACAACATAGCACATCACACCAAATCAAATCAGTTCACATCACACCACACCACATCACTTCACATCACATCACACCACACTTCAGCACATCATATCACAACACATTACATCAGAACACATCACATCACCCCACATCACATCCAGTGTAATACGGAGCTGCCCACTGCCCTCCTCATTAATCAGAAAATCACTAACCTAGAGAAATGAATAGAAATGAATGGAAGCTTTGCATCCTGACCTCTGAGTTTCTTAATGCGTAATTTTCTACAGCATCTAGACCTCAAACTTATGCTACAAGAAATTATGCATTCACTATGTGTGTCTGCAATCTAATCTAAGAATCACAAACCTCTAACTAAAATTTAAAAAATCACTGAACTACACAGAACTGTACTATTCCATTGCATGCTCTAGGTCCACAAAATCAGATTTCTCATGGTTGATGCACTGATTAGTGGTGCAAAGTCACACTCATGCTACAATTTGTGAAACAGAAGATACCTAAGACGCAGATGCCCGAAATCTGTGAAGGCAGCATAAAATGACCCCATCACTGGTTACATAAATCGTGTCAACAGAATTGAAACCCTGGAGAGTTAATGTCGAACAGTAAATAAACTCGTCATTGCGATATGTCTTTCAATGGTTTCATTTCCATTTTAGAGGAAATCATTCAGCACAGATTCATTGATGCAACTGTACTACGCAGCAACAAAACACGACTGCATCTAAGTTGAGCTGCAAGACAGAGTATCGTCGACCCAGGGCAATGTTAATACTGTTATATGTAACTACGTTCTTTGTTGTCGTCAATCAGCTGACAGCCTCGCCCTAAACAAGGACAGGTTCGAGCTCGTGACAGCGATCGAATTTTGTCAACGACAAGTCACGATAGATTTTCACAGTAGACACAGAGGTAACACATAATATAGATGCTTGATGACAAATACAAAGATCATTTGAAATGGGTCAGGTGAATTTTGACTGTGACGTTATCCGCATAAATAGTCCGAATGGGATGAAAACACAATCGACTAGACTTACCCAAAATGAATTCCCATTTGTCGTTACCCAGAGACCTCTCCGGTACCACTTCGAGATCCAACATGATGCTTTAGTTCTATTACTTGCAGGTATAAGCTTCTATCATAGCAGTTTCTCACAAAATGTAGGTTTACACACAACTCAACTTGGCGTGTTTACATTCTTTCGACCAATGACGCCATATTTGCCAAGTAAACCACTGCGCATGTCCGTTCGGATCCCGTCGATGCTTCCTCCTTGTCGTCTGCTAGTCGACTCTCCTTGTGTCCCAACAATGATGTAACCTATAATCTTTGGTCCCAAGCAGCGTGTCTTTGGGGTGCTTGTTGTTATTGTTGTTGTTGTTGTTTTTGTTGTCGTCGTCGTTGATTTATTTCCCTTTCCCTATTGTCATCGATAATTACATAGAACTAACCGCTTCTTTATGCGCAAATGAGTACTTTCTTCTTTCAAAGTGTCAACTCGGAGTGCCCCATGGTGAGAACGTTTTGTGGTCAACTAAAGATTTTACCATACTATTCCTATTTTTTAAGCTCCGATGGGAATTTCTGACATCACACAAAATGAATGTTGAATGCAAACTACATCGAGATGTCGCGCGCAGTGTACTATAGCGCTTAATTAAGTTGCGTCGCCATCCAAAGAATGCTGTGAAAGATACGGTACGAGTTCAAGACAAGTGATAACTCGAGTTATCCAAAGGAAAATGCCAGTACAAACCACAATCGATTGGGACCGCTGCTTTCTTCCAAATACGAATAGATTATAGCGGGCACAGTCAAAGAAAAAAAGTATTCAGTCATTTTTGAGTCATGAAAAAACCTAATGGGCGGAAAATCCCACGTGATACATCCCAGAGAATGTAACTTGTAAGCAGTTTATAAATTATAGACATTTAAAACTGTCTTGTAAGCACCTGCGTTAAAATGAGGATACATGCATCGAATTCGTACGAGGTGTAGGCCTATTATGAATGACTTTTGCTGCATGTTCTTATGATTAGTGAACGCATGAATCTGCCCGTTGACCAACGGAGGAATCTACCTATAAACTAATAAGGTGTGTGTGTGTGTGTGTGTGTGTGTGTGTGTGTGTGTGTGTGTGTGTGTGTGTGTGTGTGTGTGTGTGTGTGTGTAAGATGTTGTTGAGGAAAATGATGGGGGGTTTTTTGTGTTGGCACAGGCAACGTGTCTATTTGGAATGTTATACATCGGCTCGGCTGACCACCTGGACATATGTCGATGGACAGGTAAGAAAAGCACTATGTTGTACCCCCAAAAATAGATGTACGTTCCGAAATCTATTAGATTCTCAAAACTGACATACCTTATCCCCTCACTCTATTGACCGATATATCGAAATGACGCTAGTGAACATCGGACTCAGTTTGTATCTCCTTGTGGATTTCTTCCACCTACTTCTTTTCAGGAGGCCGAATCTGCAAAAATTTCTAAATTGCATTGGGTACTTCAAAAGAACGTGATTTTCAGGTAGTTAGGATCCTTGGCCGTTACGGCAAGTCGTCCAGCTGGTCGAGACCTGTCAACGAGTTTTCCCGTCTTGGTGACCTTTGGAGTGTACAGTATCCACATTCTAGTCGACTAGAGACTTCGCCTGCCGGCGAAAGAGTCTCTAGCACAGGTCATATCACATGATGGAAGGATTCCGTCCGAAATATTCAATAGGGGTCACACGAGAGGCTTGTGAGATAGCCCTCTGCTCCCTGACATAGGCCTACGCCGTTTAAGTAGTTCTGAAACTAGTTCGCACACAACTCATAAATGACCCTTGTTGAGGCAATAAACAAACTTTTATTCGATAAAGTAAAATGTTTGTGTTGAAATAGAAACAAGTTTTGACATCTGAATGATTTCTGTCAAAAGTGAGGGGAAATAGTATCTGGAGCGAACTGTTTTTGGCGCAATGCTGTAATTCGAAGGGTCAGGTCTATTACGTATTCATTGTAAACTGCGCCAGAGTCGCTACTGACTCGGGTTCACAGAATGTAGTGTCCATTCAGCCAAAGGCACTATATCTAACGGGACCACCAGCTTCTGCAGTTTTGACGCGGATTGTGTCGTTTTGACATTTGCAGGAACATCATTTCGGTAGAATGAAAGCTACAGTGGACTAGTAATAAACGTGTTTTCACATAGTAGTGTCTTTCATGTGTGTCTGTATTTAATTAATTCGAAGATTAAAAGAAAGTAGTGTATTACTTTCGTAATCAAAAACACTTTGAGCGTAATGAAGCAAGAATTCATAGTCGATCAATTTGTTTACATTTGCCAAACAAGTGCGAGACTGTACGCGTGATTTTTCAGTGTTGCCGTTAGTATTATTGCAAAAGTTAAGGTGTTGTACTTGTCATCAAGAAGTATTCTTCAGACTGACAAAGTAATATTTAAAGTTAGTGAGCTTTAATCGGAGAGCGGACTGCGCAGCCATTGTAAAATAGTGGCTCACCGGAAGTGATGTTCCCACTAATCACTGTGTCTGGGACGCAGATTTTTTTTCCCCCACCGATTTGTACTGGCGTATGCTTTGAGTAAATCTCGTTACCAACTTTGAAACTGATTTCGTGGTCAAAATCGTCTATCCCAACTAAACAATAATCAATCACGCTCTCCGTTCTTGGAGAGGTAAGTGGATTTGCCCTCACAATCACTTTTTACGCTCCCATTGAAGATAATCAAATAAAATATTTTGCACAGATCTATGAGTATTTTGCCGAATCTATTCTTAGTTGTATCTATTGACTTTCGTCTGATTATATTTTCATAAAAGGAATCAAATGTCCGCATGGGTAAAGCAGACTCATCCTCTTTCTTTTCCTTGTTTAAATTCCAATTCCCTGTCCTTGCATTAAAATCCCAACACAAGACTACTTTATCATCAGAGTATTTATCTTTTATGTTTAGCAGTTCGTCATCTATTAAAACTATATTACATTTGATGTCTTTGTCACAATAGTATGGAGACTCTTGGGGCGGGATGTAAATAAACACAATAATAAGTCCTCTATAACCGATATTTGAAAATCTTATCACGATTACGTTGTCCATACTGCACTGGACTTGTGAAAGATCATAGTTTATCGTTTTCTTGCACACTACGATGACGCCACCTGATCTCCTGCCTTGGTATGACAGTTTGATTGCTGGAGCATGAAATGCATTGTAATCATTTAAAATATTGCAAAATCAAAATTTTCCTGGGTAAAAGTCTCAAGGAAGCAGCACACATCAAAACGAGCGGCGTAATCCACAAAGCCTGGTTCAGCTAGACTTGTCGAAATGCCTTCTACATTCCAGCACAAAACACTCAGTGTTAAGGCTCTGTCTAATCTAGCTTCCTCTGCCATAATCTCCTCATCTTCACATTGCCTAATAATGTCGTCTGTGCAGTGAGGTCGTCTTACCCGTCAGGTTTCATGGTTGGTGGTACTTAGACTGAGTGATGTGTTGTGCCTCAGTCTGCCCTTCCAGACATCCGCCCCTCTTGATGATTCACATGCCCTCTCTGCTCCGTCTCCAGAATTTCTGTCTTTTGTTATACTCTTGCGTTTGTTTCTGTCTTCCATAGGATGTTCTCTTTGGTGTGTGTCTTCCTTGCTGCCCATTCCTTCACCACCTATTTCTCTAGTTCCTGCATCTCTGTCATCAGGGTTCGTATCTTCGACTGGCAGAGTTCATAAACTTGTTTTTACCCAGTCAAGGATGGAACGTTGGGTTTTGTTGTTTCGTTGACCATGACTGATCCTTTGCGTTGTTGTCAGTCTATCTTCGTTCTGATGGTCTTCATGAATGCTGCTTTGGTCAATATCATCTGCATATGGTGTTGAAGTTTCTGCGGTTGGCGTTGGTTCACCATCGAAGTTGTTTGTAAAGACATCTTCCTGACTATTTCCGTGTTCGTCTGTATTGTTTCCACGGGTTGGTTGTTGCTTTTGTTGAATGTATCTCTGCTCCTGGGAATCTCCAATCCTCTACCCCCATTGACTGTTGATAAGTTTCTTTCCCTTTTCATTTGTGTTGCTACTTTCGTTATCCCCAATTTTTTCGTTCATAGTGATTGTAATGAGGGTACTGTGCACATTTGCTCTGTTTCTTTTATCGTGTCTGCGTTTGTGTCTACGTTGATTTGCATTTTTGGATCGTCTGTACGTGTGCTCTACAAAGCTTTGTATATCTTGCTGGTATTCTCCCCCCAACTTCCTTGCTTGTCTGGTCTGGTGATCAGTGATCTTCTCTTCGTTTTCGTCTCGGCTCGAAAGCTGGTAATTGTTTTGAATGTTTCTTCCCTCCTGTGGGTTAGTTTTCCCGATATTCTGACCCCTTTTCGCCCTAGGTAGTCACGTCCCTTTTGGAGTAACATCAGCTTGTCAGTCATCGTTAAAAGGTGACTAAAACTGGACGAGGTTCTTTCAACTCTTTGCTCTTGTTGTTCTCTAGTCTTCTAATATATACTATATCTTTCTTTGTCCATGGTACTTCGGGTAGTGCTTCCTGCACGAGGCCTACTATCCGAAACAGGCACCCAGTATGATTCATTTTGTGCTTCTGGTACGCCAAACATCCGAACATTATTTCCTCCCAGTTGTTTTCAATTGTTGCACTTGTTTCCATCCCCTGTGGACATCTGCACATTTCGCTGTAGATCATGTCAACATAGTTTTTCAACGCCACCTGCTGTTCATGAAGCCACTGATTATTTCTCTTTAGATGTAGTATTTCTGTCCAAAGGGCTTCATTTCTTCCTTGCAGTTCGCTTTCAAGGTTCTTGATTCTATTAAAAAGATCAGTGGTCAACTGTATTAAGTGTGTGTGTCCCTAGCACGGATCATCTCTCGTGTGTGTCATTGCTGGCCAGTTTGGATTCATATTCCCAGAATGAGACACCTGGTCGCCTCCTGGTCTTGGTCCCGGGTTGCTTTCCACGTCTCCGTGTAGAAGAAGTTCACTTGAAAGGTCATGTAGGTTGGCCACAGTTGTGGGTGTTTTTAGAACGCACACCAACATCAGTGATGAGTATAGTACCAACACCAGTATCCCTGCCCTGCTCTTGCTCAGGGAAATCTTTCTGGTCGCCAGAGCACATACTTATTCTTGAATTATTTGTATCACTTTACTCAGTATTCTGCCATTCACCAGAGCCTTGCGGTATCGTGTTTTTCCTTCTCTTCATACTGAACCGAGTTTGATATACGTCGATTCGTTGCCGGAATACGCCTAGCTCGACTCCCATTTCGAATTTTAATTTGACTTTGGTTTATATTATAGAATTTGGTTTAAAGACCTGTGGTTTGGAGCTCCCGGATGCTTCAGCTCAGTAGTTATTCATACCTCTTATCTGGACGCACTGTTTTCCCCTCATCACACTGAGATCCCCAGCACCATGGAGACACTGACAGGCAAATGTGAATAATCCTGGCAGAAAACACTGTTTGCTCCGTTTCTCCTTGATCCACAGTTACAGGATGTAGTAGGTTCATATTTTTTTTGCATCCAAGTGAAAGGATCACTCGAATATTACTGAGAGAGATAGATAGATAGATAGATAGATAGATAGATAGATAGATAGATAGATAGATAGATAGATAGATAGATAGATAGATAGATAGATAGATAGATAGATAGATAGATAGATAGATACCTAGATAGATAGATAGATAGATAGATAGATAGATAGATAGATAGATAGATAGATAGATAGATAGATAGATAGATAGATAGATAGATAGATAGATAGATAGATAGATAGATAGATAGATAGATAGATAGATAGATAGATAGAGAGAGAGAGAGAGAGAGAGAGAGAGAGAGAGAGATAGAGAGACAGGGGGAGGGAGGGAGGGAGGTACGTAGGTAGGTAGATAGGTAGATAGATAGATAGATAGATAGATAGATAGATAGATAGATAGATAGATAGATAGATAGATAGATAGATAGATAGATAGATAGATAGATAGATAGATAGATAGATAGATAGATAGATAGATAGATAGATAGATAGATAGATAGATAGATAGATAGATAGATAGATAGATAGATAGATAGATAGATAGATAGATAGATAGATAGATAGATAGATAGATAGATAGATAGATAGATAGATAGAGAGAGAGAGAGATAGAGAGAGAAATAGAGAGAGATATAGATAGATAGATAGATAGATAGATAGATAGATAGATAGATAGATAGATAGATAGATAGATAGATAGATAGATAGATAGATAGATAGATAGATAGATAGATAGATAGATAGATAGATAGATAGATAGATAGATAGATAGATAGATAGATAGATAGATAGATAGATAGATAGATAGATAGATAGATAGATAGATAGATAGATAGAGAGATAGAGAGAGATAGAGAGAGAGAGAGAGTGTGTGTGTCCTCCCTATTTTTCATTACACTCTCAACCCCAACTCTCGCACCCCACCCTTACTCATTACTCCTTCCAGAACTGTTGGTGTCATATCCTAGACCGTAGAGTATCCTAAAACGTAGAGCGTGACCTACTTGCATATTAACATGACGAAATATTTTTCTTACACCTTATTACCCGATAAAATGGTACCTTCCTCTAGAAATGTTTGTGTAATCACACGCAGCAAAGACAAAAATATTTGGGTCCGAGATTTCATAAAACGCTCACCGTTAGGCTACAACCGGCTAATCACAGTTAAGATAACAAGAGTAGGCGGGGAAAAGTCCAATCACAAGATTTGGTGGGTAAACACGTCATGTTAATAATATGCAAGTAGGTCACGCTCTACGTTTTAGGATACTCTATGGTCTAGGATATACATTAGAACTCACTCAGTAATGTGAGAAAGATGAGCAGAAACTGGAACAGGAACATTCCTACAATGACCAGCTCGCGTCGATCAGTGTCCTTCCCCTCCCTCCAGTGGCACTTAGGATTCCGGATCTCCAAAACGCCTGTTTGAGGAGGGCAGCAGGGGAGGCAGGGTTGGAGGTCGTGGCATGGAATGGACGCTTTAGTGTCATCCTGGCACCACCTTCGTCTGACCAGTCATCGACGTCACTGGCTTTTCTTAAGGATCACACCTGTTCGCTCAAGTTTTTGAATAGATTACCTTTTCATTCATTACTTTATTTATCTTTTTTCATCGACGGATCAATGCAAATCTGGTGCTTAACTCTTCTCATTGACTAAAAGTGGACAGACCAAAGACATTTACGTGATCTTTTTTGAAAGCAGCAGACAATATTTCCTTAATGAGAGATGTTAAAGTATCAGATTATTCTGGAACAGTTTAGAGCGGTGCTAATGCCTATGTGCAGAGCAAAAGCGCGGCTGAAAGTGAACGCGTAGTTGAGGATGATGATACGTACGATTAAAGGCAGCCCTCTGAGTTATTATTTGGTTGGGCTTTAAATCTGGGCATGTTTTGCTGAGGCAGTTGAGTAGGAAATGTCGGGGTGGCTGATCTTCTGCATCGCCTGTCTGTTGCAGAGCCTCATAGTTGTTTTCCGTGTTATTGACTGGTACATGTATTAAGTTGCAGTGAATTCGATCAGAGCATTTTTGACTCACATGCGAAGCAAAAGTGAGTCTATGTACTCAGCCGTGTCGTCCGTCCGTCCGGGCGTCCGGGCGTCCGGGCGTAAAAAACTTAAACGTTGGATTTTTCTCGGAGACTATTAAGTCTATCAACACCAAATGTGGCATGATGGTGTATGATGACAAGACCTCAAAAAACATACATGGTGACTTGACCTTGCTTCAAGGTCAAGGTCACAGGAGCCATAAATGAGGTCTCAAAAACAGTCATTTTTCACATTTTCCCATTTTTCTCCCACGTTATTGAGAATGGCGACCTTAGCTACAAGTGGTATATAGGTCAAAGCAAGCCCTATCTTTTGATACCAGTTTGGTTGACCTTGCTTCAAGGTCAAGGTCACAGTAGCTCTTCAAAGTTGGATTGTATACATATTTTGAAGTGACCTTGACCCTGAACTATGGAAGATAACTGTTTCTAACTTAATAATTATGTGGGGTACATGTTATACTTTCATCATGAGACACATTTGTTCACATATCATCAAGGTCAAGGTCACTTTGACCCTTATGAAATGTGACCAAAATGGGGTAGTGAACCACTAAAAGTGACTATATCTCATGGTAGAAAGTGCCAATAAGCACCATTGTGCTTCCTATGTCTTGAATTAACAGCTTTGTGTTGCATGACCTTGGATGACCTTGACTAAGGTCACATGTATTTTGGTAGGAAAAATGTGTAAAGCATTTCTTTGTGTATGATGTCATTGGTAGGTTTAGTTGTTTGACCTTGACCATGAAGGTCACCTGAAGGTCAAGGTCATATAAAGGTCAAGGTCAAGCATGTGAGTCGTATGGGCTTTGCCCTTCTTGTTTGGTTCTTTTATTTGAATTTTTCTTGATCAACTCATAGCATCAGCATTGACGCCACAATCATGACAACCCGATCTCACAGTGCACCAGCTCATGGCACGCTGTCTTGGCTCTAAGGTCTGCGGATTTCATGCCCGACAAAACTCGGACCCTTACGTCAAGCAGGCACCAAGCCAGCTCCTGCGGTGGCAGTCACAGAAGACGCCTGATGCCACTGGGGCACGCCACTCGTAGACTAACATAACCCACGCTTGTACTGCAGACTAGTCATTCCACGTTTGTCTCGGTTTGAGCTTGCCAGTCTAGTCCATTGTGGTCAGTGTCGTCAGTATGTTGGCATTCTCCTTTTCTAGTAGATTTCAAAACAATCGATTGAGACATGACACTGTCCATGAAGGATCTGGCCATACTGTCCTTCTGTCCCACTCG
>JAWQFJ010001470.1:160000-166256 GCA_034096865.1 Theodoxus fluviatilis | reverse complement strand
GAGACTATTAAGTCTATCAACACCAAATGTGGCATGATGGTGTATGATAACAAGGCCTCAAAAAACATACATAGTGACTTGACCTTGCTTCAAGGTCAAGGTCACAGGAGCCATAAATGTGGTCTAAAAACAGTCATTTTTCACATTTTCCCAATTTTCTCCCACGTTATTGAGAATGGCAACCTTAGCTACAAGTGGTATATAGGTCAAAGCAAGCCCTATCTTTTGATACCAGTTTGGTTGACCTTGCTTCAAGGTCAAGGTCACAGGAGCTCTTCAAAGTTGGATTGTATACATATTTTGAAGTGACCTTGACCCTGAACTATGGCAGATAACTGTTTCAAACTTAATAATTATGTGGGGCACATGTTATACTTTCATCATGAGACACATTTGGTCACATATCATCAAGGTCAAGGTCACTTTGACCCTTATGAAATGTGACCAAAATGTGGTAGTGAACCACTAAAATTGACCATATCTCATGGTAGAAAGTGCCAATAAGCACCATTGTGCTTCCTATGTCTTGAATTAAGAGCTTTGTGTTGCATGACCTTGGATGACCTTGACCTTGGGTCAAGGTCACGTGTATTTTTGGTAGGAAAAAATGTGTAAATCATTTCTTAGTGTATGATGTCATTGCTAGGTTTAGTTGTTTGACCTTGACCTTGAAGGTCACTGAATGTCAAGGTCAAGGTCAAGCATGTGAGTCGTATGGGCTTTGCCCTTCTCGTTTAAATCTTTGAGACAGCACCTTCATGTCAGTGAAGTGAAATCAGAAAAGAGGTTAGGGGTGAGAATGTCAGGGACAATGAACCAGTTCTGTCTGTATGGACCTTATTCACGCGACCCGCCATTTTGGTTTTAAAACGAGGCAGATAACGCGAACATGTCGACATGGCTGACACGTTAAAGACAACAGAGGGGTTAGCGCAGCTTCAACGACAAAATCCTTTCTGCAGTGGAGGTGACCGGCATTGTTAGATCAAAAACTATTCAAAAATAGTCACAATACAGGGCCGGATCTAGGGGGGGTGCTGGGGGTGCTCGAGCACCCCCCCCCCAAAAAAAAAAAAAAAAAAAAAAACCTCCGTGGCAGCCGGGAGTTGGGGGAAGGAGGGAGGGGGGGGGGGGTGGTTGCTCAAATATGTTGATCTACTTCCCACCTCATCGGATATCGGCACACTTTGCTTGGTAGCAGAGACAGTATAGTTAGTAAAAAGCTTGGGAAGGAGGGGGGGGGGGGGGGGGGCTAAAAGATGCTGGGCCCAGATGCTGTACTACTCTCCACTTGGTATAAGCACACTCTACTTGGCAGCCAAGGTAGCTGGGGAGGGAGGGGGGGGGGGGGGTGCTGCTATAATTAAGATGCCTTCCTTTTGCTACTCGCACAGACAAATCAAACCCGGGCAGAGACAGGAAGAATCTGTGACCAAACAAAAACTCTTGGAAATGACCGCACTGCCAGATTGCACAGATTTGCACCATTTTTCTCAAAATTTTCCGGGGGGGCATGCCCCCGGACCCCCCTAGAGGGGCGTGCCTGCTTCGCAGGCACGCACTCGTGGCTTCGCCACTTCGATGAGAAGACCCTAAAACAATTTTAAGCACCCCCCCTCAAAAAACTTTGATCCGGCCCTGCAATAGACTATCGTAACGTATAATTTCTGCACAAAACCCGCAGAAGATAAGTAAACAAACCACACCGTACATACCTAGCAGACGAACACGATCGAACCATAGCCACTACCCCAGCAGACGATCGAGCTAGTGTGATATAATGTTTCCTGTAAAGCTCGAATGCGTGGCAGCAGATAACTGTTTAGTTCTGGCTTGAATTGACAATTTTGTTTCCCTGGTCAGGCGAGGACAGAAAATTCACGATCATCCAGTCGATGAGTGCACGATCAACTTAATTGCCGCATTTGGCGTAATGTAACAAATAAGATGATGACAAGAAAATGGCATTAAAGCACAAAACAAAGTTTCATGACAACCAAAATCACCGATTACATTGATAACTGACCATTTTTACACTTACAACTATGTGCTCAAACCGTACAAAGCAAACAAAACACACTGCGGGGAGTGTCCCGGACAGGCATCAACACTTAAGTGCACGAGTGATCATTTCGCTTTGCTCTCATTTGTTTCATCTGCTCCGACATGGTAAGCTGGCTATGCCAAGAAACCAACATCTAAATCAGAGTTAGTTGACAAAGTGACAAAGTTACGCATCACAAAACAAAATTTAAATGTATAGACCAAAGCTGATCAGCTTCGCCCGTGATCACACGCTGACCTCATGACAATTAAGCTGGCCAATGAGAGGCAAGGAACGAAACGGCCGTCTCTTTCCGTGGTTTTCATTGGTTCGAACACTAGAGTTCTAAGCGAAATAACTTTTGTCACTGTGTACCAACCTTTGATGGCATCGTAGTCGATAAACACTTCAATCCACTTCTCATAGCCTTTGTCACTTTGTCTTCTTGCTATTTTTCTGCCTTCCTTCGTAACTCAACCATAATAAATAACAATGGAGAATGCACAACTGAGACTGCCAAGGAGAATCTTCTGCAAACACATGTTGTGATGCGTAATATCATTGAAAATTCAAGCTCTAAACCTAATATCAGTTAGCACGCAAAAAAATCACATCTAAGTAAACCAGATAGCCTAGTACTGCTGCCACTCATTCGAGCTTTACATGAAACATTATATCACACTAGCTCGATTGTCTGCTGGCGTTCGATCGTGTTCGTCTGCTAGGGACGTACGGTGTGGTTTGTTTACTTATCTTCTGCGGGTATTGTGAAGAAATTATACGTTACGATAGTCTATTGTGACTGTTTTTGAATAGTTTTTGATCTAACAATGCCGATCACTTCCACTGCAGAAAGGATTTTGTGGTTGAAGCTGCGCTAACCCCTCTGTTGTCTTCAACGTGTCAGCCATGTCGACATGTTCGCGTTATCTGCCTCGTTTTAAAACTAACATGGCCGCCGCGTGAATAAGGTCTATTAGCCCTGTCTGCTCTCTAGTGTCCAGTGATGACTGGGCATCGACTTGGGTCTGGCCTGCTGACCCAGCAGAACTCCACGTCTCCATTCACTTCCGTGGGCAGACCGTGCCTTGTATTATGGCACTTGTTCTCATTGAGCGTGTCTTGAAGTCCATCGGTGGGTTGGAGTCAGAATTGACCTACCGCGTCTTCCTACGCAATTTGTAAGAGGCGAACGAGTTAGGGAATTCGTGTCTTGATTTGCTGTTACCCTTCCAGTTCTTGTGATTGTGTGTGACACCCATTCATCCATCCATCAATCTATCCATCAACCCATCCATCCAGTATCTATCCATCCATCCATCCATCCAACGCTAATGATTTATCATTATCAATAGACTTAAATAATCTACAAAGGCTGAGAGGCCGTAAAACTCCATCCATCCATCCATCCACCCATCTATCCACCCATCCATCCATCCATCCACCCATCCATCCACCCACCCATCCATCCATCCATCCATCCATCCATCCACCCATCCATCCATCCACCCACCCACCCATCCATCCATCCATCCATCCACCCATCCATCCATCCACCCATCCATCCACCCACCCATCCATCCATCCATCCATCCATCCACCCATCCATCCATCCACCCACCCATCCATCCATCCATCCATCCATCCATCCACCCATCCATCCATCCATCCATCCACCCATCCATCCATCCATCCATCCATCCATCCATCCATCCATCCATTCATTCATCCATCCATCTTGGATTAAAGCGCGTTTGTCACCAGTGGACGGCACTGACGCGTGTCCAGAGGCAAAGTCCGTGGACGATCGAAACAGACAGAGAGAGAGAGAGAGAGAGAGAGAGAGAGAGATATCTGTTTAGTGTATGCAAAGTATCCTTAAACTTATAAAAATATCAGTACACTTTATTGTGCCCGTCAGGAAAGATCAGTGTAGCAGCTAGTATGACCCTTTCACCTTTGTATCGAATTTCATGCTCATGTGAACTTTGTCATAGAGCCAGTTGTCTACTGCTGTGTAAGTGCGTTCGTTTATTCCTAAAATCGGCCACTTAACAGACACTGTGTTTTCCGCTGTGTTTTGACATGGCTCGTGCTAACAGTTAGCAGCATCTGTATAATTTATTTGCTTTGAACCCTTTGCGTAGTTTTGTAGTGACTTCCAGTCCGTCAGGTCTGTGTTCACACCACGGTAGTTTTGTGGGAACTGGAGTCTCCTAATATCCCTTCCGTCGGCAGTATGATATCTTTTCAGCTTCTCAGCTAGCTGTCAAGAGTCACTCTGGAGCCTGACTACTGAAAACTGTCTTCACTCCATGAAACTGAAAGCTGTTGTCATTTGAGGTCGTTGTAGGGATCGGGCGGCAGGAAGCCTCTATACTTTGTTGTTCTCTGGTGAAATTGTGTGTCGTTCTCCCCTGGCACTCGCTATGAGATGTTTGAACGGCATCCTATTTGGTATGCACCCTTGCCCAGTCACTGTAATGGCGTGCATCTTTGCCTGGTTTTTGTACCCGTTCTCTTCAAGAGCCTTTGCTGTCTGTCATGCTCCACTGTGTGTCGAGCTGTCGTGACTTTCGGGAATGCCACTCGGTACATTGTTATCTTTCTCTTCTACCTTGCTTCCCTTGCAGCGCCTTCTTCTCTGGTGCCCAGGATAGTATCGCCGTGTCTCATTCTGGGTAAATTTTCTCTCCAGTTTGTGTGCTTGTTTTGTAAGTCAGACTGTTAGAGACTCAGTCCTCTAGAGTACCCACGTCGTCTGTCTAGTATTTACCCCATTGTATTCAAGTGTGTTTTCTCACGCTGATATATACTCTGACTAGCGTGATGTCCCACGAGACAAAGCAACGCTCCGCAGTTTTCTGTGTCTTTGCCTGATGTTTGTTGTTGCCTGCATGGTGTCTATTGATGCCAGCGTCTCTTTCATCGACTCGTCAAGCACGGTATGTCCCTTCTACAAATTCTCTCTGAGGATTTTAGCTCGATCCTAAAAGATGTGATGTCATCCCAGCAGGCCTCGCTGTATATTCTGCCACAAGATTGACCCACGCCTGTACAGCTTGTCTTCACGAACGGCTCTCTGACACCTGACCTGTCAAAAGGCAGCCTCTCTCCAGGGGTTACGTGCTCAAACCCCAGAGTTCTCTGCTCAACCGCGCGGCAGCCATTGTCTCGTGCTTGCCACGCGACCACTGGCATCAGCGGTGTTAGACGGAGGCAGCCAGCCATTGGCTTGTCCTGGGAGAGCCTTTCTGTGTGTCTGCCTCCCTCTCTCAGCCTCCCTCTCTATCGGTCTCTCTCCCTGCCCTGGCTGCCTGGCTGCTTGCCCGCTTACTGCCTGAACTGCTGGTCGAGCTGGGCTGCTGAGCAGTGCGCCCGGGTGTAGCCGAGCATCTGCAGTGTCGCTCGTCCTTGCGCTTCTGTTCATTGGGACAGCCGCCCTTCCCTCGCAGGATCCCCTTTGTTCTTCTCATCTCCCGCCGCTCTCGTTGCTGCTGCTGTGACTGCGTGCTCGTGAGGCTGGCTCTGTGCTATGTCCTGCCGAGGTTAGTGATACTGACGACATCAGCAACACGACGCACGTGAAACTGACATCTTCAGGTAAATGAACGTTGCAGTTTCGCTTTTGTGCTTTCCGTGTGTACTGACTCTTCGCTGGGCCTGGCCACCGTAGGGCCGCGTGTACTGACTCTTCGCTGGGCCTGGCGACCGTAGGGCCGCGTGTACTGACTCTTCGCTGGGCCTGGCGACCGTAGGGCCGCGTGTACTGACTCTTCGCTGGGCCTGGCCACCGTAGGGCCGCGTGTACTGACTCTTCGCTGGGCCTGGCGACCGTAGGGCCGCGTGTACTGACTCTTCGCTGGGCCTGGCGACCGTAGGGCCGCGTGATTGGAAGCCAGTGTTTACGGGCTGGATCTGTAAGCCCTGTGCGTGTCTGACAGGGATTTCTCGCCAGTCTCTCTCGTGCTTGCCTTTTTCTGTCCGCGTGTGTCATTCATCTGCTTAGAGAGAGGTTTTGTATTACATTGACGGTGATGTACCGATGAAGCAACATTAGAAAAGGTGGGGTGGAAAAGAGGAGAGGAGAGAGAGAGAGAGAGAGAGAGAGAGAGAGAGAGAGAGAGAGAGAGAGAGAGAAGAGGTGGGGGGAGAAGAACAGACAAGAAGACAGACGAACAGATGGACAGGGAAAGTGAGACATACACAGAG